>JACJUY010017065.1:0-11308 GCA_014220935.1 Platorchestia sp. MABIK | reverse complement strand
TGTCATTGCATTTGTCTATTGATGTGCTATTGCGATTGTGCTATTGCTACTAATGTACTACTATGTCCATGTTGATCTAATCTTGGATAGAAGACATAATAATTACAAATAAAACTATTTACCACATTGTCCCAATAACAAGTTGATTTCATAAATAAGTATATCTTTTTCGATATTGTCTTGTAATTACCCTATTATTGTAATCCAAGATTCCATTATCGGGTCAATAAATAATTATCAACCCAATATTGCCTAATAATTTCTTGCTACCTGGGAAAAATCACGTTTAAATACCTTTATACAGAGACCCTTAATTGCTATTCATACATGGTTACCGTAATACCCATGTTAAATAAGTGTCGAGACAAAGGATTTAGATCCTTAATTGCTATTCATACATGGTTTTCGTAATACACATGATAATTGTCGAAAACATGATTCGGAGAGAAGCACGAAAAAATGAGTTCCTCTATGTCTCGGTAGTCGGATTCTGATAATGCATTTAAAATGCAGGTGACTAAGAAAAGCATAATTCATGTGACGCATTGATGAAAACCCTCTCGTTAGTGCGTACTCGTATTGAATTATGAGCAAAAGAACATAAGAACTAGTGATACGAGTGTGAGGGATTGATGTTAGAAGTAAAATGAGCAGATTTGATTTATTTTGCGTCTAGAACTATGAGGTAGACAGTCGGGATTTGAGACAATTTATCACACGGACGCATCCTCTACTGTGCCAAGGAGTGAGCTTCGGAAAGAACATAATATTCACTCTAACAAAACAAAAAAATGTAATGATATTTCTTACGCTAATAGTGCTGGCGTAATGAGTTCATCGAAGTCATGATGTTAAATTCTCATCAGTGAGGATCAAGCAACTTCTCCAAGCATTACGCAGTTAATAGCAATTAGGATAAGAGTTTATACGTTTGGCTTGACTTGAGTGGTATTTTGAAACCACTAGTTGAAACACGCATGAAACCACTTGATTTTTCCTAACATCTACGGTACTTTTTCAAACAATGCAAATATAGACTATAGGTTAGTTCCTATATAGAGGAAATAACATTTTTGATAATATCCACGCAAGGGGCTTCTCGCTGCTGAATTGGGGAAACAAAAAGTGATTGGTTCTCATTTCAAGAAGCACCAGTCAACTTTTCCGACAATGTAACTGAAATTCAAAATAATCTTTTCGTGCAACATTTTAAAATATTACTAGGTTGACTCCTCAGAGAATTAAGATACCTTGAACCATGCAAGAAATTTATGCCATCTCCTGTGTAAATCCTAGACAATAAAAGTATAAGGAAGTGAAGTGTTAGGTAACGTGATAATTGGATAGTTACGGACGCTAACTAACTTTTAAATGGAACGTTCAGCTTCAGGGATTTTATACAACATAAACCATAAAGCAGCAGTGAGCAATTTTAAAGTGTAATGACAATCTTCCAACTCAACAGTTGACTAATGAAGAACAAAATGGTATTGCAGGATGTAATTCACTATGAAAAAGACGCGAAATATCGGGAAATCTGGACAACAAAACAGACTCCTCAACTTGTTGCATCATCTCCCAAAGAAAACATACAAACAACTAGGAAATTTTTCTTACTCTCACTTGAGAGTTATTTAAAGCTAATACATCAAAGATGAAGAAAGTTAAAACGGCACAATCTGGTACATTGTCGGAAAAGTTGACTGGTGCTTGTTGAAATGAGAACCAATCACTTTTTGTTTCCCCAATTCTGCAGCGAGAAAACCCTTGCGTGAATATTATCAAAAATGTTATATCCTCTATATAGAAACTAATTTATAGTCTATATTTGCATTGTTTGAAAAAGTACCTTAGATGCTAAGAAAAATTAAGTGGTTTCATGCGTGCTTCAACTAGGGGTTTCAAAACACCACTCAAGTCAAGCAAGCATGCATGGAAACGATAGGTACTATCAGAGCTGTATAAACGTATAAACTCTTATCCTAATTGCTATTAACTGCGTAATGCTTTGAGAAGTCGCTTGATCCTCACTGATGAGAATTTAACATCATGAGAAGTATAACTCGGATATTCCCACTCATCTTAATGTTCCGCAACAGCGATATGAAACTTAGTACTTTGTTTACGTTTAGCCTCATGGCTAAAAACTCTAAGCTTTTAAGCATGTAATAATATGAAATCTTTTTGTTTTGATACAATTTCGTATGAGTTCTGCGAGTGTGGTTGGTATCCAATAGTGTTCTCATTTGATGGGATATGAAGGATAGTAAGATCCTCAAATAGATGGAACAAATGTTATACAGTGCTTGCGAATTTGTCAGAGTTAGCATGGGAGAATGAAATAATTGAGAAGTTATAAACCTTTTTCTTTTATTTTTTGTCCTAGATTGAATAAAACAATGATATTTATAGTGAAAGAATATGGTGATTATTTGAACATTTTTTGAAAAAACATATGTAAAGACAATCACTATCTAAGAAGTGTAAGTGAAATAATAAAATAAAAGAGAAAGGGAAATGATGTACATTTTGTTGTTGTTTGCTTTTAGGAAAACCTAAAATTGTGTAAACTATTTAAAGCATTCAGTACCCTGAAAATAGTTGGGTTAGGTGAGAAGAGTGGACAAATCCTAAGATATCTGTGTAAATACTAGAACAATCTACTAGTTGATCAAATAAAAACTGGTAAATATTAGAACAGAGTAGGTTTTCATTTTTTTTAGTTGTTTCATACAGATAAGAATTTGCTTTCTGTCTGAAAATGAATGACAAGGATTTCAAGTTGATGGAAATAGAATGAATTGTTTTTTGTCTGATCATATTGTTTTGGTTAGTGGGTTAAGGTAGGAACTTCATGGGCAAGTTAAAATTATGAATGGGTATTATAGAGTATCAAAGGCAATGTTAGATAAAACTATATAGAAAATTATAATTTTTAATAGATGAAAGAGAGATAAACAGTCAAACATTGGGAAAGGGAACTTGAAATAAATTGGGTAAAGGAAAATATGTACTTATGATCAAAGAGACATAAACCAATAAACATAAAATTAGGTAAAAAAAATGTCAGTTACTATGCAGTGGTATGGAATGTTGAGCAGGATGGCAAGCCAGATATAGAGTAAGCAAGTATAAATATATAAGAGATTATGTTATAAAATAATGTTGCTATGCTTAGTATAATGTATTGTATGAATGATTTATCCTGGTTATAGCATTAATGGCAGACCTATTGAAACTTGAAAGAACTGCAAAATAAGATGAAAAATAAATTTGGAATAGCTGTTTTCTAGAGTTTTGCAAAAAGTGCCTTCCATAAAATATTGAATTGTATGGAATTTCAAAATAAAATAGAAGAAATATGCCAAAGTAAATCTTTTCCATGCAATTTGATATAAATAATTATTTTTCAGTGCAATCATTTTCATGTTTTATCATGTAAATAGCTAAGTAAATTAACTGTTAATTTAAAGCAAAATAAAATTAGTGACCTAGATGCTGAAACACTTGTACTGTAGATATACAACATAATTATTCAGATACTGAATACTAGTCCTGTAGATGTGTAACATTATTACTCAGATACTGGAATACTTGTACTGTAGGTATGCAACATAATTACTCAGATAATGAATACTAGTCCTGTAGATGTGTAACATAATTACTCAGATACTGGAATACTAGTCCTGTAGATGTGTAACATAATTACTCAGATACTGGAATACTAGTCCTGTAGTTATGTAACACAATCACATAGAAATTTTTAACTTTGAAACTGCAATAACAAATGCGGTGAAAGTGGGCCTCAGTAAAATAGTTTATATTGTGTAAGCAAATATTTTTTATAAGTTTGAATATACAGAATACATACCCAACAGAATCAGTCATGATATAGTTTTGCTGCAGTCTCAAAATGGGCCTAATCTTCTATTAAATTTGTTTGTGGTTATTGAAAATGATTATCTAATAACTAAAAAGTGAAGTGAAATTTAGAAACAATAAACCCAACAAACTTTAGACAATCTCATTGTTGTATTTTTTTTAACTTGAGCATAGATAATTCATTTTGTTTTTTGTGCCCAATGGAAAACTTGGTGCATAATGTATGTATTTCCTTTTTTGTATGGTGCATAATGTGAATATTTGCTTTTTTTTGTCTGTACAGGTTGTGCACATGACTGTCCATCAACTGATGTGTTAACATTGCTTGCAGAGTTTGCTGCTCTAGTGCAGCCATGGACAGCCAGGTGACCCCTCGTGACCATGCTCCCAGAGCCCCAGAGCCCATTTCTATGAGCGATTCCTTGCTTTCAAGGATTTTAAAGATGCCTGATGAAGGCAACTGTGAAGATGGGAATGCATCATCAGATTTTTCAAGTGATCTGCACACAGTTGATGACTGGTTCAAGTCCAAGAATGACAGCATGTCAGGCTTGGATTTTGACTCAGATTTGAAAAATTCTGAGCTTGATATTGGAGATTTGTTCAATTTGAAAGGCATGTTACACATAAACCAGCTGAGCTCTAATGAATGTGCTGCTGCAAACTCTCAAGTTAAAATAGAGCAGCACAGCTTAGGGATTGCTAACTCTGGTAGACCTGAATGTAGTGGACAAAATTATTATGAAAAATATTTGGCTTTGCCAAGTGGAGCTTTGAAAGCAAGTTCATTTCCTTTGGATAAAGGAATTTTTGAAGAAATGTTGCTCGCAGATTCAGTGCAAAGACTTTATAAAAATAAAAATTCTCCATTTGATGCTAGTGATGCAATGAAAAACTTGACTGATTCTGAAGAAACTTTACTTCCTGCATTCCAAGAACTGTTGACAAACAACTCTTCAGTGGAACGAAAAGAAATAATCCGCCTTGCTCCAAACTCCAATTTGCCAGCGTTGTCTCTTGACTTTGAAGTGCATTCTCCTGTGACCGCTTCAGACCAGCCCACCAACCTTGTCCACGGACCATTTTGGAAGACAAAATTGAACAAAGATGTGTCTCACTTGTGCTGTGGTGATGAAAGAGACTCCCTCAGCAGAGAGCAGTGCAGCATAAAGAACTTGCTGGCAAGCTCAGCGTTGAGCGAGCTATGCATGGATGATTTGCGTTGCCATGAGTTGTCAGCTTCTGATGAAATCACTAACTTACCTTCTGAGTTTTTCTCTGCCTCATCTTCCAACTCTATAGATACGGATTCTAGACTGTCATCTATTTTAGCTCTGAATGCTCATGAAACTGAAGCAGATGAGACAGTTTCTTCTTGTAAAGATATTTTGGACACCATTGATAAGAATTTCTTGAAAGCAGATTTAGGGATAAATCCTAACCCGGACTTGCGGCCGTCCAAGTGGTCATACGAGACAACGCTCTCTGATGGATCATTGTTGGTCTGTAGCAGTGTTATTGATGGTGAAAATGGTCAAATGCAAACTTCTTCATTGTCCACTTGTGAAAAATCAGCTGAATGTGATTTAATCAATAAAGAAATGATTATAAGTGATTCAAGTACTCTAACTACAAATTCGATGAATATTTTTGGTGAAGATGCTTCAAAAATTGCTTTCAACAATAGAAACTCTTCTGTATTTGAGAGAACAGAAAGCAGTGTAGGAATGACAGAAAAAGCCTCACTTTGTCATTTAAGCTCTGAAGTTGTGACTGCAGCAGAGGAGTCTAAAAGTGTTCATTTACCTTCGTGGAGAGAAGCAGAAGTCATCACTGAGTCAGACATGAATTCAAAGTCAACTCAGATCAACTGCAGTTTGTCATCCAATGAATGCTCTTATAAGAACAACCCCATCCTCAAGTTAATTCAAGACCAAAAGAATAGCAGTCCAAGCAGTCAGTCTTTCAGTCCACTGCTGTCCGGTCATTTGGAGGATCACCAACTCCCAGTGCCCAAAAGTGTTCCTGTGATTCAACCATCACTTGTTTTCAGTGCAGTCAAGTCACATGATAAGAAAATAACCCTCCCTCAGAACTTATTGCGAGCTCTTCAAGAAAGTTATAAAACTGACGTTTCACCCAAAATTGCTGTCTCTTCTTTATCAGCATCTCATTCTCCTTTGCAAAGGAAAGTTGTGAGGATCACTCAAAGTTCTTCCCCCAAGAACCTTGGCCATACCTTACCCAAAATATGCATTAATAAAGCCCGAGTGTTTGGTGATGAACAGGCTTCATCAATCAAAGCTCCCCCAAAAGTGATCAATGGGTGGGCCCCTCACAAAGGTTTCGCTAAAGTGGTCATGTCTGTAGACCCCAAAGCTAACCTCACGTCTGTGCTTGTCACTTCTTCCAATAAGGAGCTCACTGTTTTCAAAATAAATTCTAGCAATTTAGTAAAGGCTGTGTCCTGTATAAAGCAGTCTCACTTGGATCCGCTAGGCTTGATTCCTTCTCAGTTAATCCAGCGAGCTCAAACAGCCAACAAATTTATCAAAGAAATTCAACTCAAAAATGGGCTTTTGTCTGCTGATCAGCTGAAGGATGGGAAACTGTCTCCATCACAAAACTTTGAGATCAATCAAATGCTACCAGAGCTAAAGCCGCCTATGTCAAAGAACAAAAACTGTGCTCCTACAGCTAGCAAATTATCATCTTTACAAGAAAAGCTCCAAACTCCTGGGGGTACAACAATGGTTAGCAGTCAGTGCTCTGCCTTGTCACCAAATGGAAGCAGGAGCAGAGGCATGTTTCTAAAAATGAATATTGGTACTGTGAGTGTTACTGCTGCTGCTGATGTATCTGGATCTAAGTCTTTGTGCGCTGCTTCTAGAACCCCAGTAATGAATGCAGCTGCTACCTTTGCTGCTCCTGCGAGTGAGGCAGCTGCGCTCCAGCTGAGCTCCATCACAAAAATAATAAAGAATACAGCCATCTTGTCCAGTTCTACAAAAACTTCCAAGGCATTCATCAGTTCACCTGGTAATAAATGTATGTGCAATTGAGCCTATCAGATGCCTTATTTATGTGTTTTATATGTTAAATAAATGATGAGGTTTGTTTGAGGCAATTGGCTTTTTTGCAAATATTCAAACATTTTTCTCCGGTTTGCCTCTGAGGACTTCCAATTGCAGTATTGTGCTCATTTAAATTGTTAAGGAATACAATTTTCTTTGTTGCATTTGAAGTTTAAAAAAAATTTTTTTTTGCTTCACTATTTAAAACTAAATTTAGCAATGGTGATCATTCTCTGTTTTTATAGTTTGGTCCTTGAAAGGGATATTGTGAGAACATATTCATCATTATTGTTCTTTTGACTGCAAGTTATTGTGGTCCCCATCATTTGCATTACTACATTCTGCTTCAATATTCAATGCTGAGTGTGTGTTGGGCCATCTTAGAGTGTGTGCCTTCATTTGCATCCTATCATTTCATTAACTACACGAAATAAAGATATTTGCATTCCTTCAGTCATTATTATGTTTAATCAAATCCTTTTCTACTGTGTTCGCAATGAGCAGTCATAATATTCTTCTAAAATCAGGTGGAAATGTCAAAATCTAGCAAAAACTACTTCCCTGAGAGAACTGAAATTAGTGAAAACATGCATAAGTAATGCAGTTTCCTGGAATTTGTTTAGTCTGTATTGAGGAGAATAGAGTGACAAATGAAATTTTCTGCCTTGTTCACAGCACATGGCCATGCAAGTGATGAGAGCCGAGCTCAATTTTGTATCAATAAGAAGGCATGCAGCAACCAGGAACTGAGTGTGCATTGTGTTAGCCAATGCTTTTCTCAACTCATGTAATGCTTCTCATTAGCATTTGTGGTGTTGAGTATATGCCTGCGAATTGGGAAGTACTCACTCTATGAGCAGTTTTATTTTTACCTATTGGATACATTTTCTATGTTAATGCTATCTTTTGATTAATCTCATTTTTGGTTTCTTGTGGGTCATTACTTGCTGTAAATTATGCTTTTCTTTCTCAACATTTTAGTGATTGTGAGGATAGATTTGATGAAACTTGCCATACCTTATTTCCATGCCAGGCTATGGCCAGAGCAAAGCAGATCATATAGCTTAATAATTGTCCGGCTGTGGTCTGCTCAGCTCTCTAATGTTAGAACTAATTGTGATTGTAGATTTCAGTATAATAATTGGAGCCATGAATTATTCTCAGCATTGCTGGTCCCCAACGTGCGAGTGTCCCTGAAACCCGGCGCCTCTCCAACGATGGTGTCGGTTCCCTCCGTGCTGGACTCCCTGCCGCCTTCCTTCTCACCGGCCTCCTCCCTGGTGCTCCCTGGCACCCCTTGTCCTCGTGAGTTGTGGTCTTGGCAGAGATGGCCTCGTCTGTGCTCTGGTTGCTCTACTGTGTTGTGTGTTGGTAGCGAGGTGCCTTTGTTGCTCTGGTGTGTTGTGTGTTGGTAGCTAACCACCCTTGTTGCTCTGGTGGGTTGTGTGTTGGTAGCTGGGTGCCCTTGTTGCTCTGGTGTGTTGTGTGTTGGTAGCTGGGTGCCCTTGTTGCTCTGGTGTGTTGTGTGTTGGTAGCTGGGTGCCCATGTTGCTCCTGTATTGTGGAACTGGTCATCAGTTGGTATTGTGTGACACAGGTGCTGCATTTGCTGTACGTTGGTAACTGAGTATCTTATAGAACATTCATACTGTGGTGTCTAATATGAAGTTGGAGAAAATGTCAACTGTTCCCTAACTTTGTTAATTATGTATATATATTACAGCTGATGCATCTTGTATTTCATTTTTCTTGTATTTTTCAGTTATTACTGACAGCTGGTATTTTTTTCACTTGTATTCTTGCTGTCACTTTTACTTCTAGTCTGTATTTTAGTTTCACTATTTTTCTACATAACTTCTCATTTCTATTAGCTGATGTTTTTTATGTGTAAATTGTGAATGTTTCATCAGCCTCTATGTTGATGTGTGTGTAAAAATTTAGTTATTAGTTGTTTGTCCATTTTTCTTCATAGATTGAAGGCTTTTCAAATTCAAAGTGTCTCTTCCTGTTGTAATATTTTTTGAATTGCATTCTTTTGATGCTGGTTGTTTTCAGGGGCCCTGCCTTGTGATACTCTGAAGAACTCCTGCACTGAGGAAACAAGCAGCTCCCCACCGACTGCGAGCAGCGCTTCCCTCCCGTCGGCGCGGGGTGCCCAGCACAGCGCTGCTGTGAGGCACAGTGCATTCCCCTCCTCCTCCTCAGAACCAATGTCTCCCCATCAGGGGCAGAAGCGCAAGGCAGGGCAGACCAAGCTGACGAGTCCCTCCAAGGTGCAGGCTCTGAACCAAAGAGCTGCTTCTAAGCGCATCCAGGAAAAGATGAGAAAGAAGGAAACAGTTCCACTGAGGAAGGGCATTGACGTGAAAAGCAGTGCTAGTGAAACAGAGTCCACTGGTGGTGATGATGAAAGTCATGATGAAGATAATGGTGAGGATAGAGAAGAGGATAGTGAGGCTCTCCATGTACCTAAAGTGGCTACGTCACCACCTCAGCTGCCAGAGGCAGAGAGCCGTGAGTGAGGGATGAAGCTGGGTGGCAGCAGTGCAGGGGGTATGTGCAGTCCATAGGCATCGGCACTAGGGTTGCATTTTCAGTATTTTTCAACGGTGAGGGAAGTACTTGCACCAGCAGATTTGGGTACTGAAAATCTATGTTCGAGCATTCTGAGATTTTTAGTGTCAGTATCATGCATATTTCTGAAACTGATAATTAAAAAACTAGTGTAGAAAAAACGAAGTGTAGCTGATACTGCCTGATAAAGTTATCCACACACAATTCATCCTCAAAGCCGTCATTGAAGCTTTAGACACTGCCAACGCTCTTCAATGTGAGCAATTGAGCGTGCACTCTGTGCGCCCCCAAAATAAATGGTAACTTGCCAGTGTAGGGAGCAGCCTAGTTTTAGATATACATTGTCGTGTGCGTGTGTGCAGTGGACTGTACCTAGAGATATACATTGTCGTGTGTGTGTCTGTGTGTGCGCAGTGGACTGTGCGCTGAGCCGAGCGCTGGAGTCAGTGGGTGCTACAGTGAGCGACGTGCTGGCCGCCCAGCGCCCCACCTCACTGCAGCAGTGGGCCTGCGTCCACCCCGGCTGCTCCACCGTCTGCTCCAAGCTCTCCTTGCTCAAGGTCATTAGATACAGTAGATGTTAGTTTAAGCTTCCCTAACTGCTAAAAATGAAGCATTCCAAAGAGAGGAAGGAGGAAGGCACCATTTAGTATGAAGATAAGGGAACGCAAAATCTATGCTGAAGGAGCATAGGAACGGTAAGTTGAGAAAGAAGTTTATGAAATAAGATAAAAGTTGAAGAATATAGTCGTAGGTGCTAAAAAACAAGTGTACCGCCATCTGCACCAAGCTCTCCTAGCTGATGGTGAGTCCGTCCGCATACATCATTGCAAGACTGTAGTAACTCTAATTTTGAGGTTTTTCAGAAGAAGCACTTTAAAGTATCCAAGTCGGATAACTTTAATAAATGTGCGCAAATCAACAAAACATTCCATCATGATTAGGTAAATAAGGCCCTCTTGATTGTTCATTAAACAAAATAGATGTAGAATTAGTGCAGCGTTCATAATATAAACATTGTAACTCAATACCTGAAATGTTTGAGTTATGCAATGATGCAGCAGAATGTGCTCATGCTCTGCTCATCTCGTGTCCTGGCGCAACTCTTGTCATAATGAGAACTTTTTCACTTGCACTGCAATATTTTCCTCCCTAAAAGTTACGGTGTTGTTGCCTACGCACCCACTTCATCTTCCCAGAGAACTGAATGAATTCTTGTGTGAGTAGAGTTTGCAATGATTGCCCTGCAGGCTGTGGCCTCCTTAAACAGAGCTGAACTCACGGCATTGTGTGTGTGTGTGTTATGTGTGTGTGTGTGTTTATCCAGAGCCCATCAGAGTTCCCTGAACTTGCATTACCAGCACTTCAGCTCACCTGTTCAACTGTGTGTGTGTATGTGTGTAATGTGTGTGTGTATGTGTATCCAGATCCCATCAGAGTTCCCTGAACTTGCATTACCAGCACTTCAGCTCACCTGTTCAAATGTGTGTGTGTATGTGTGTAATGTGTGTGTGTATGTGTATCCAGATCCCATCAGAGTTCCCTGAACTTTCATTACCAGCACTTCAGCTCACCTGTTCAACTGTGTGTGTGAATGGAGCTCTATCATTTATGAGAAGCCATTCCATTATAGGAATGGCTTCTTACTCTCTGAATGGACCGAATAGACCCTCACTCTGAATGGACCGAATAGACCCTCACTCTGAATGGACCTAATAAACCCTCACTCTGAATGGACCAAATAGACCCTCACTCTGAATGGACCGAATAAACCCTCA
>JACJUY010017051.1:0-12671 GCA_014220935.1 Platorchestia sp. MABIK | reverse complement strand
GCATCACCAGCACCTCGTGCATCACCAGCACCTCGTGCATCACCAGCACCTCGTGCATCACCAGCACCTGATGCACAAAGATACCCAGACACAGGAACACCAGACCTGCCCACCACCTGCACCGTCAGCCTGCTTGCAACACCTGTACACTCTCATAAGTCCTTGTGGGAATCGTGCCAAAATTGCAAGCAAAATTTCTTAAACTGCAGTCAAAAAAAATGTCTAACAGAGTTCACAAAGCTTTACCTATCATATACTTTACATGTATTTCAATAATCTACGTCGATATCAGAAACTGCTTCAGATGAATGTCTAATACCGCATAGTTAAGGATTTTTCCGTTCCTATTACTTTGGTTAGTGAACTAAGTTCATCATTCAAAGGAACCGAAAATAACATATATAATAGCCCATAATATCATAGAAATCAGTTGGAGATAGAGAAATGGAGCAAAAGGCCCAAAATATTTCAGATAACAGTTGGAGATAGAGAAATGTAGCAAAAGGCCCACATCGAAACTTTTGTCTAATATAGCAAATATCAGTTGGAGATAGAGAAATGTTGCAAAAGGCCCAAAATATAGCAAATATCAGTTGGAGATAGAGAAATGGAGCAAAAGGCCCAAAATATTTCAGATAACAGTTGGAGATAGAGAAATGTAGCTAAAGGCCCATAATATTTCAGATATCAGTTGGAGGTAGAGAAATGTAGCAAAAGGCGCCTGAAGAGACAACACCTCTCACCTCACGAAAGGCTCCACAAGACGCTCAGTGATCCACGTAACGCAATTGCACTTCCCAGCGTCCACCCTCTCCTCCTCCGATGGCTTCAGACCACTCTTCACACACACTCAATTTTCCCTCAATTCTCTCCATTTTTGTGAGCGCTTTCCCTGGATATCGCCACAATGTCTGGGAAAACTACTCGACTCTTTCCCACGGGAGCAGCGCAGCGCCCTCCCCATGACGGCGCTGCTGCAGCGCTCGGCAGCAGCTGCTGCACGGCTGGACGCGACCGGCGCACAGCCTGCATGCGACTTGTGTCGACCTCACTCATCGATCGCATCGAAATGTTTTCCACTTTGCTTTGAACGATTAGCCTAGATTAAATTTGAGTTATAACGTGAGGCTAGCACTATTGATGATCAATTTTAGAGCCCATGTTAAAGGTAAAATTCCTTGATTATGACAACATTAAACATACCAACATTGACCATATCTGGTCTCCATAGAAACTTATTGCATCTCCGAAAAATACTGATAACTTGTACGTTTGTTAAATTCGTTTGATTTCGGTGCACAATTGCATCTACCTCGCTCTCGGCTCTTCTCCTTAACGTCAACTTATAATCGTATATAAACTTTGTAGTATTCTGAACGGGAGATAATTGGAAGGAACAACATAGAAAGAATATGCTAAAAGTAAAAATGTTCCACAGCTGACCGTTTTCAAAGTACCTTTTGTCAGTAAGAGCAGTTTGTGAACGGGCTTTATCGTATGTGAGGGTGACATAATTTCCATCGACAAAGGAATGTAGCTTTCCTCCAGACGCCGCGTTTTAAAGTAAATTTTATTCAAGTTGTGATTAGAAGTGTGATATTTTTAATTCATAGCGTTCTTGCCTTTATTATCCCCTTTTATCATCCCATCTCATCCCACAATAATTTTCTATGGATGAATTTTAACTCTTGGTTACTAAGCAGGAGTTCGTCCTCGAACCTGGGTGATTGAGGTGATAGAAAAGGATTTACTTTTCTTTACATGAGACTAGCCGGACCTAAGATGGGTTATTTATATTTATTTTACAAGTAATTACTCACTAATATTTCGACCTTCTGCAGATCTTATACAATACAAGGACAATATAAACTGGCTCTACTTTTCCAGCAGTGAAAGTGTTATGTTTTTCCGAGGATGTTGGTGCTGGAGAGCAGATTCTTTCCTCTCTATAGGTGTTCTGTGGTTGAACAAACCTTCCGCAAATTATTTCTTAATCGCACATCTGTTCCTTAAGTGCTTTGCGTTAGTTTTTATTATCTACTTGTATTGAAATTTGCATGACACATTTCACATTTTTCTCATTCACTTGTATTCATAGTTGCAACTCGTAGAATTAAACGAGTACATATACCGTTTTTTTATGTCCAAGAGCTAACATAAGTAATTGTGTTAAAGTTTTGTATTGAGAGATAGGTATTACGTTCGTAATAGCCTTATACTTTACTTAGTTTCGTACTCGAGAGGAGACGTTGTTGAGCTTAGCGCGAAAATCAATCAATTTTACTAACAAAACTAAGTAACCGGGTTGCTTGTTTGCTTGCTTTTCGTCAATGCTCTGCTTCTAGCAATAACATTAGATAGAATTTAACACCATTCTTTAGTAAGGACATGAGACATAGTTCCAAATTTCACTCTCCTGCTACCATGTGCATTTCTCACATATACCCATTTTTAGACGAATATTAAAAAATAAATAGTTGTAGTAGTACAAACAACCAGACCCAACGTGTCTATAATGTGCTATAGTTATGCGATTAAACACAAGTCGTATGTTAACTAAATTATAGGTTGTCACAGTAAATAGAGCGGGCTCCACGCATTGCTTATCGCACTCCCTGCATCCCATGAAGAGCTGCTGCTGATCTTGACCGATGTCATAGCAATGCAACTTCGGATGCGCGAAAAATCAGTGGAAATTCAATGCGTTGCTTTGTTGAAAATAAGTGTTCACTTTATAGCTCACTCGAGCCCACTTGCAGAAATTTTCTAGTTCAAAGATCCTGTTAATTTCCCACCTATTCTAAAACTGAAATCCTTCACCGGTTCTAAAAACCGGTATTTCATCTTTTGATTGGCAGTATGTAATTCATTTCACACACTTGCGCCATTACGAGAAGAAATAATACATAACTGCTCATCTGTTTTAGTCGTCTGATAGATTGTTCATGAATGCCTGTGTTCTTGCTAACTAGATGGGGCTACAAGCGTTGCATAACATTACTTTATGAGAAAACAATTAAACTAAAGCCTCAAGCTCCGATTGAGCTTCCACATTATAAGCTGATAAATCAAATAATCGATGTGGCAGGAGAGAAAAGTTTAATTTAGGATGGAAAAATAATATAAATATATTATCGTGTCTTTTCATGTATGAAAGTTCAGAGATTTGAGGTGTAGATAAGTATCTGTGCTTCGTTGAAGTTTCCTTTTAAATTTACTAAAGAAACGTCGCCTCGTGAATGACAGGTATATAGAATTTTCTTTATTCAAAATGGTCAACAAATATTTTTTCAATGTTTAACTTCATAAACTTTCAACACTTGAGAATACTTTACTTTCTGTTTCATTTTTATGGTTACCAAAATATGTATTAAACACAAGACAAACTCATTTAAGAATCAGGATACCGCAATGAGATGAAAATGCTCCTCCGCTCGTTTTTTACGAGCAGATAATTAAGAAATTATTAGTTTTACGTTGAAAAATGTTTTTGCGAAAGCAGTACAAAATTGAGATTGTACGCATTAACTGTTATTTCTGAAGAGACAAGACTTTATCACTAAATTATACGGTTTGTTCGGTGTTTCAATCTTAGCATCATAGAGTGCAAACTGACATGGAACATGACAGCAGAACTCATGAGCAAGTTTCTGCTGTATTTAACAACCGACAGGCTACAATAGTAAAATTAAGGAAATAGAATATTATTTAACATTATAGATGTCTAACAATCAAAGTGATTCAGGTGATTGAAATATATCCTCTATGTATGGCATTCTTCGATTTCTACTTCACTCATTAGACAGCTCGAGAGCCAATAAAGGCAGAAAATATCTCACTCAGAAGGTTAGTTGAGTAGCTGCAGGCACAATTGTGGCTGCTGGTAATAGGAAGGCTGCTCACCCAACTGTTGTTTAGCGCTCTCCGACACGCGACCTCTTCCGCGTCCTCCGTCCTGAACAGGTTGGGGCGAATGCACTGGGCTCTGTACTCGGAAATTTCTCCACAGTTCAGCGCACCAGAACACTTTTTCTCTTTAGAATTGGATAAAAAAAATTATTTTGGCTATTGTTTTGCAACGAGTAAAGATTTTATTTGAATTGGAATGCGATATAATCGACGGAATCATTAGGTTGAAGCGTGCTTGCGATTTCCAAGACAAGTTTTAGATTTAATAATCATGTGTTAACATGTCATTTTATTCTGCTGTTCCTGATGAAATATTGTTAGACAAGCGTCTTTCATGGCAACAAGTTTTAACGTCGAAAGCTTCACTTTTTTTGGAGAGAACCAGCAGTATTATTGACCTTTTAATAATATTAAAGTGTTTAATATTTTAATTTACCTTTTAATTACTTACCTCTTTTTGGGTTGAATTTTATGCTTACAGATTTTCACTTTTTATTGACTTAATATTTCCACTGTAGTAACTACGAAAAATTCTTCACTACAGCGTCATGGGTCATTTCACTTCTACCTATACCTACAACATTCGCTCATTTCGCGTTACGCCACTTGAGTGATGCAGAGCAGACTTTAGGTTGCGTCATTGGAACATAGGAAATTAACTTTGAGTGCAATTTTCTTGGCTTCTCATTTTGGCTACGTAACTGAAAGTACAATAACCTGACCTGGAGGAAGCCTAAAGGAACAAGTAATTGGGATCTAATTGGCTAATCGGCGGACAGTAATGGTGCAGTAATGGCACCCAAACTGGATCAGAGTCAATCTATCTGAGAGTCATGACAGGACCCGGAATGCGGCCTCGACCAGCGTCCACTTTTGATCCATTAATTAATCATGATTGGATAAACTCGTGGCAATTAAATGAACTCAGCAAAGAAAAACTGGATCAGAACCTAAGGCTATGCAATCTTTAGAGAGAAGCGGCCCCGCTCTAGAGAATAGTCGGGGTGTTCGCCTTTAGCTGTAAACTTAACATCAATTCCAGAAAATCAATGTGACGAACGTTGCGGAGGTTGAATTTCAATGCAAGTTCTAGTTCAAAACTCAATGGTGAAAGCAGAGACCTTGATTGTTATTTAAAAATTTTGCTTTACAATGATCCACAGGTCTAATAAGGCAATACGAAAAATATTAAAGTATAACACATGGTCAGTAAATTAGGCTGCAGGCTTTACAACTTCAAATCTTGTCCCCTAACATTAATGGTTTTCAACCCATTATTACACAGTCTAAACGTCCTTGGTAGTGAAATGTAAACCAGCACACAATTTCGTCATGAGTAAAGGAAGTGATAAACACCAATGCCAAATGATTGATTGCTTATTAATTTGTCTTTGGTAATAACTTTATTGCTGCTCGAATAAATCAAGATTCAGAAGCCTGTTTTACAGTGTGCTCATCTGTTAAATCGACTGTTTATTTTTCTCTCATTATTATTGAGTGTTAGTTCACCGTGTAGGCTTCGTCCGATACACGACAAGCTTCCTCGGTACTTCCGTATTAACTCTCGCGAAGTTGCGTCAAAGACGTAAATTGTTTACGACTGTCCTGCAGAAAATTGAAGGTGTGGAAGATCGGTGGAATTAGATTGGCGTAAATATCCACAAAAAGTTCAGTTTAATCACTTACAATTATCCATTCAAGCGCTTCATTAAAAATTTGATCCCGTATTCTTAGGAAGAGTTGAGATACTCTCTAATGTTTACCAGACCTGGTTTTTGAAATGTCCGAATTTCTTAGTTTATTTTCTCTCTGCCAATAAAAAGATCAATAATCAGAGCCACGAACGAAATCATTTCTATTTTAGCAGACAAGAATACTAATTCTCATTTACACAAAGTAAAAAACACTAAATAAGCAAGTCTCAAGGGCGAGATCATCCAGAATTGTTTTTATTTGAGGACCAATAGCGAGGAGGCAACACACGGTGGTTGCGAGGCATCAGTGGCAGCAGTCATTATCAGGGTGTTATCAGAGAGCACTGCTGTCACTGCTCTACTTGTGTCGCCGCTCTTCTCCACCTTATCTCCGGTGCGTCCAAGCGTGAACACCCTGGTGACCTCTGCTAAAGGGTAGCATCCATTGTCTTGTATCTGAACATTGTGTCCTCTATTGTACTGTGCTCAGCCTGCCAGACGGCGCCCCTCATCTCATACGCGATTGTTTCATTTTATTGAGTTATTCTACTTATAATGAGGAGAGTTAAAGACCAATATTGAGTATACAAACTCAAAAAGATTATTTAAACATACACACCAATGGAGGATTTTAGATCAAGGTATGAAAAAGTACTGAGGATGCTGCGTCCTTGAACAGAAAACAATGAGAATGTCTTGCACCAGTTATTTACCATTCGAACATTCGCTTAATTGCATTTTTCTTAAGAAATAACTAGAGTGCGTTGTTAATGAAGAAGAAATAATGGAATTTTTTCAACTTACAGTATTTCGGGTATCTTTTTCAATTTTTTTGATATGAATTAAAATTCGTGTAAAAAAGGAATAACTTTTCTTTTCATAAAAACGCTCTTTATTTACCGATACAAAATTGTCTACAAATCAAATTTATAGCTCTGGTGTGTTTCTGGATTTATAGTTGGTTTTTGAAAAGTATTGTTGTTGGTTTGTCAATTGTGCGAGTCGAAGCAACGAAATAAAGCCTTTCATGCTCTATTTTTGCACGATCATGAAATATTTTACATTTCATTATAATTCATTTAACAGTAAATCCAATATCAAAAGTCCTGCGGCTATGGTAAAAAATAAAAATCAAGTATAACTGAAGTTTCACTAATTTCTTTTCCAATGGTTTATAGGTTGAAATTATCACTCCGAATTAACTTCAAATTAGAGTGCGGAGTGATTTCATTTTGTTCGTCCTATTTTTATTTTGCCTAGGGATTCATCAATGAAATATTTAACATATGTTGCATTTTGACCTTGCATGGTATCTGTTTGAAGATACAATGCAAATTTTAGGCTCAAATAAGGTAAGGATGAGAATTCACTCTCAAAGCAAGAGTATGATTTTAGATTCTGCAAGAACTTGAAAGTTCATGACACTTGCGAAGGTCGCAAGGTAAATGGTTCCTTGCCATCTGGGCTTCGATAACGATCCGGGCGCTCGAGAATGTCGTCAGGGTCCAGGAGCTTAACCAAATCTTTGTGATGCAGGTGAGAAAAACTTCGAATACCCGCAACGTCTGATCAACACATCTGTTGACATAGATAAGGCTCAAACTGGTCCTCGCTACAGAGAAGACGGTCCAAAGATAGACAATGACGAGAGTATTTAAATGAAAAGTGATTTTAGTGTGACACCCACTCTTGCATGAATCTTTCGTTATCTTCAAAAAGTGAATTTTTGAGGGAGAGGGATTGTAGAAATGAAAAAATCATCAAATAGGTTGACAATTTCTGTGCAAAAACTACACTTGACTTGTGTTTCTAACCGTAGCATCCACCGTTCTTCGAAAATAACCAGGTGAACGTACTGAGAGTGAAGAAAAAACACAGTCCAGTTTTTGAGAAACTCTGCGGAGCACAAGGAGTGTGAGAGGACTTCGATGTGAGTAGACAGAAGGTCCAACAGGAGGACTTTTCCTCATGTCGTTGATGTCGCTGTCGCCTTGTTCAATGGAAGTTTTTCAATGAGTTTAAACAGTGGAAAAGCTGAATTAGGATACGTAGATACTTCATCCTTTCATGCTTCCTAATTTCCCAACTGTTTTTTCAAATTAATAAAGTGACATAGTAGTTTAAGGTTGAGGCAGTTTTGAACACATCGAAATTCCAGTAAAAAAAATTTGCGCAAAAATCAAAGTTGCAAAGTTCAATGCAAGTGTCAAAACTTATGTGAAGTTTCTAACCCAAAAAATGAAAAGTTGTTAGAGTATCAAGCTGGCCGGAAGTAACTGTTCAAAACCAAAGCATTCAACTCGGAACAACTTTTGCAATTTTTTGGCAACTAAAAGGTCTTCATCTCAGTAATTTCATTTGAACCAAGTGGTATGACCTATAGAACCGTAAATCGTGATAACTGATTCGCTTTGTACGCTTTTGCATTTACTGCAAAAAATTGCATGCTTACGAGTTATGCGAATGAACAATGTCATTACCATTCAAGAAAATTGTGGTGGCTGCGTGGAAGATCATTATTATTTATGAAAATTTTATTTGCGCTAAAAATTAAATGAAGAAATCTGGGATGACACTTAACAGCGTTAAAATACCCTTCGTGTACGTAGAATGGGTCGGAATAAAGTCGTGTTTGCACTTACACATTTATTATTACTCACGTGAGATTGGCCGAACATACCCTTCTCGGATTAATGTGTCCGACTTGAAACTCTGGCATCGGTTTTGAACCTGATTAGAAAATTCTAAGGCGCTGTAGGTTAAACTAACAACCCAAGCCTGCTATCATGTTTTCTTTGAAATTACTAGACTTCTGCCGTTGGGAAACCCAGATTATGCTTCAGTAGGAAGTACAGTATCAATGTATAATGGCAACACCAAGTTGAGAAACTACAAAATTGGAACCTAAATCAGCACTTGGCAAAATAATCGACGTTTTAGAGGCACTATTTCTAAAGTTTTCTGGCATCCAAACCAAATCCTGGCATCTCCGGTCATCAACTTTGAGCGCCTGTCGTATAGATTTAAACACTAGAAATTTGAAGGTGTAAAATGTTTTCAGAATCTCATAGCATCAATACCTCATGCTTCCAGAATATAAAGGAATAATCAAACCTAGTCAATTTCATGGAACAAGTTTCTGTTTTGTCTAAACGTTTCCAGAATATTCCAATGTATTTTTTGACAGGACTAGCGCCTGGTGAGCGAGCCATATCGTCCCATGCTCTGGCTGAGGTCTCCAGGCAGTCCAGGAGTTGTGTTGTACAATGCGTGAAACAAGAATAAGTCATTAAAGAAATAAATTCTTAGGTTAGACCTTTGACATTTAATGTTGAGCTGTAAAGTGCTTACGTCGCACTCGGAATCAAAGAGAAATTCTGTGGAGGATAACGCACAAGTTTTATTTGCAACACAAATAGCTCATGAATCATCATTAAACTTCATTCATCGCAACTGGTAATAGATATAGTTAACACTGGCTATGTGTCCTCAATTTAAAATATGTAAACGAGATAAGTAGATAAGAAACAATATTCGTGAACAAAAAAGTCAATTTTGTTTCGTTTTGATGCAGAAATTTCGTAGGAATGTCTAAAGTAAACTTACATTGTTTTTAACAAATGAGAACTGAGTTTTCTTGCACCGTTTTGTGTCCCTGGTTATTTATGCAGTATGTATTGCCTTCACGTGTGGCTGGGGTGAAATGTTTTTTCATAATGCTGCAATACTGCATTTGCACGTGTGAAATGTGCATGATGTTCTGCAGTTACCGCAATGAGATGCATCGTCAGAGTTTTACCTATGCAACAACTATGTTGAATTCATTTCATTAACCTGCACCAATTCGAAACGAAAAGTAAAGGACGGTTAATTTTTACTCTAGTTTTCAAATTGAGTATTCGTGCAGAGCACCACCATAGTTAATCAAAAAAGGTATAAACATTCTCTGACCCTTGCATAACAAGAGAACAATTGAATTGCAATAGTACCAATTGATCAACTGGTGCAGGCACATAATGAGCCGATGTGTAATGTTAGGAGTACCCCTGAACAACGAAGAATTTAGAAAGCAAAATCAATAAAATAATATTTTTCTGAATTCTCTTCATTGAGGCTGTAGATGGTGTATTTTCACGACTTTCTACTTTTTTACGTTGATGCATCTATTAACTAATACCTTAATTCCATTTTGTTAGAAGCCCATGGTTTTATTTCCCTTTGCATACACTGGACCAAATATGATGGTAAACATCACTTACACTCACGCCGTACGAAAAAGATGGGCTCAGATTCGCGTCTTTCCAGGTTAGGTTTCGACTTAGCCTGAACGCACCAACGTACCTGAAAAAACTATAATTTTTCAGTTAGAATTTGCAGTTTTTAAGGAACATTCAACGATGCAAGGATGCTTATCTCTGGACGTCAGTGGAGAACCACTGCGAAATTCAAGCCTTTATTTGAGGGAAAGGAAACAAGTGAATTGTTACAAGTTCACCAGCTACAGGCACAATGTCAAATTTCATTCTCGTATTTTCCGCAGAAATGACATTTTGATCAACGAACCAATCGTGTAAAATTCGCACTATTGAGGCTTTCTCTCGTAGAGTTTAATTTTTTAAAATAGATGAGTTTATTAATTGAAGTTGGTTCACAAATTAATCCCAGAAGTAAAATTTTCGAAACCTAGTTAAATATGTAGCAAGTGGGGAAATTCAGTAAAATTGAAATGCATCTGTTTCTGGATGAAATTTTCCAAGTCATTAACACCAGTGAAGAAGTTTCAATTCAAATCACCGAACAAACTAGTGTTCTCACTTCGAAACCCGATCGGCTCCTAACAGGATCAGCAATCATGGATGGTTGCTGATATTCCTGGCAGCCTTTAAACAGCAAGAATTACGTCTGTTATCTTTGAGAGGACGGCATCCATTGGTGTGAGGCGCTCCATATCTGCGGTGCGTCACCCGTAGCCGTCTGCTCTACATAGAACCCAGGATTCTAAGTTGCTTCATTAAAGCTTCTCGAGCGTTGCATATATTGAAAGCGGGCGATAAGAACACGCCTGACTTACTGCTCCTGCACACACTATTGGTTTGGTAGCGAACTGAGCTCTGATAATGGACTAGTTTCCTATTGGGATGCCAAAGGCCGTACATGTAGACTCCTGAATAGAGTTCTAGGGCCTCTTGTTAGCAGACAAACGACGCAGGGTTATCAGAGGGTTCACACCTATGCACAAGTCTCCTCAAATCGATTTTCTGCAAGGGCTGGGTGAATTAATTTACCTTTCTTGGTAAAAAAAGTGAAATCAATTCTAATAAACACATTTTTCTTGGCAGAGCCAATGATTCCTTAACACAGTCATAGATCGAAGCAGAATAAAAGTTACTACACACCATTCTAACCCATTTGCATTCCAATGAATATGGAATCCCAATTATTCTAATGGTACGATTTCCTCAGAATTAAGCGCGGAGGCCATTTCGGAGGAGTTGTTAGAAGTTTGAGGGCTGGTGAACTTTAACGATGCTTCATTTTTTGAGCGACTCAATATATATAGGACACAAATGTCGATGGCTTCAGTGACTTGCGTACATAAGAAAGAAGGACTTGTGTGAGCGTTCCAGTTCAGTGGTCCGACAGTTGCTTTAGGGCTGTTGGACTACAGAGGCTTATGCCCCCACCGCACGTACTTGTTGCTGGAGTGCAGCTCGTGAAGCGCCAGAAATAAGGTGATGTGAACCTTTTCTGAAGTTCCTCATTAGCTTTTGACGGCGAGTCGATATTGGTTTCATTTGATGTGACCGCCTTCACTCCTTCGTTCGAGATCCAGTCGCAAAAACTAGAGCAAATTCCCCACAGTTGCAGATTTGAGCAATGAAACGAGTTTTGAAGTGGCGTTTGCTGTTACTGAAAACCTGTTAACGTCTCTAATCCTTATCTTTCATTCACAATGAGTACGTGAAGTCTCGCTCTATTTTTCTCATTTGTATTTCACTCGTAAAAATGTGACTTTATTAACAATTAAGTGCACAGAGAATTTTTGAGCTTAATTCGGTGCTTAGGCTTAATTTGCAAAAAATCCATTAAATGCCCTTTCTTGAATGACCTAAAAGAGCTACGCAAGTCAGTAGATGTAGATAATGAGTTTAGTTTGTGACCTGTGCCTTATGAAATAATCTTCGAGGCTAGGACCAGCCCAATGTTATCCAGAGGTTATTCAAATGTTTCTTAATTTAGCACGTCATGATTAAATACCGCAACTTTGACAGTACATAAACATAAATTAATAATTTATTATAAAATGTAATACAGCATGAATGACTATCGTAGCGTTATTTCCTTTACACTTGTTGTATGGAAGCCTTTGAAATCCTTGTGCCTACAGTTATTCCATTCTTTTGCAATTATTGATATTCTGAACATGAGACAATCATCTCAGACAACTGATTGTATACAAATTTTGAGATGTTCAGCAATTATAATCCTGACTAAGTAATATAAAGACCGGGTCTAACGCTGTTCTGTGATCACCAACAGCGCTGCGTGGATCGCCTCGCTTTTATTCTGCTGCCGGAGAACGTCCCCGCGCATATCTTTGTTTTCATAATGCATCCTTAAGCTATTCTATCCATTTCTATGAATCGTGAGTGGATAGATTCATTAAAACAATATTTTTCTTCATTTGTATTACGCCATGTTCTGGCCATTGTGTGATGCTAATAATCCTAAAATAAAATTGAAATTTCGATTTAAAAAATATTAAAAATTCTCACAGTAACACAAACAGCTAGTCGTTCTACTCGTGCTAAAAATTTACTCGCATTTTAATGTTCCGAAATGGAAAATGACCTTTTCATTTTAAACTACGCAATTTTAAACTACTGACGGTCGTCATTATTGCCATATATTGTCCGATATTGGTGAAAATCCCAAAACGTTGCTGCTGACGTGTGCCTGCTACTGCTGACGTGTGCCTGCTGCTGCTGACGTGTGCCTGCTGCTGCTGACGTGTGCCTGCTGCTGCTGTCGTGTACCTGCTGCTGCTGACCTGTGCCTGCTGCTGCT
>JACJUY010017044.1:2569-12678 GCA_014220935.1 Platorchestia sp. MABIK | reverse complement strand
AGTGAATGAGGAGGGCGGTGAGTGAATGAGGAGGGCGGTGAGTGAATGAGGAGGGCGGGGAGTGAATGAGGAGGGCGGGGAGCGAATGAGGAGGGCGGGGAGTGAATGAGGAGGGCGGGGAGTGAATGAGGCGGACGGGGAGTGTACAGAGATGGCGGGGACCTTCACACTGTTAGAGACGACCATTACTAGCTGGAAAGTAATTGAAAGTGTCCTTGCTTCAGCCTTCTCATGAGCAGCAAGAAACGCTTCTTGTATCCATAACACATCTTCCCCACCGGGACCCCTCCGCACACAATCCTCCTCTCATTTCACACTCACCACACACCCTCACCCACTCATTTCACACTCACCACACGCCATCACCCACTCGTTCCACACCCATTACACACCCTCACCCACCCATTTCGAGGTACTCATCAAAGAGAGAGAGGCGGGTGTAGGGGGCCAGGTCGTAGTCCTGCTCCCAGCGCGTGTAGAACTCGCTTGCGGTGTTGTCGTGGCCGAAGGTTTTGTTGTACCACACCCTGACAACCCTGCCCACACGCACACCAAGCTATTGCCACATGCAAAAATTGGAGCACAGAATCACAGCAAAGTACGTAGCTAATAGCGAAACGTCTCAACGTGACATACTAGGATGATAGGCAATCGAAAGCGCTCGTGCGGGTCCGAACCATAAACCTTCTAACCTAGAGTATAACGCCCGTCTGTTGTGTGTCAGAGGAAGCAAACAAAAAAAAAGTAGAAGTAAGAATGAGGGTCCACCCAACTGAATCTTCGACACCAACAGCTCTGGGTAGCTGAGAGGAGCGCTTATTTCCAAGGTGCAAAAATGAGAACAGACACAATCAGAGCTTCTACTCGGATGAAGCTCGTAAGTCTAAACTAGGCCTCAAGCCTTAAACTCTTGTTAAAGAGAACTAAGTGTAAGTGTCTAGTTACATGAACCAAAAAGTAAAACGAAGCCTCAAATGGTGAAATCTACAGCAAGAACATCCGAAAGGCAAAGTCTAACCCAAAGGTACTTGAATGGCACAAACTCGAGTCAGACGAACTGAACCGATAACTCACGGCCAGCCAATCTCGATGAAATTATTGAAGATCTGCTTGCCGATCATGATGACGCTGAGTTGGATGCAGAGCTCGGGCAGGCAGCCTGTGGGGTCGCACATGTCGTAGCGCAGTCTGCTCAGCACGTTCGTGCGAGTGTTCTCGTCTCCAGGGTGGTAGAAAAATTTACCCTGAGAACAAAGCTTGAATCAGGCACCACCGACATTGTACATAAGCAAAGCGTGGTTACATCACCGACGTAATGCGTAGGTAAAGCATGGTTACATTACCGACGTTGTGTAACCTGGCGCACTGTCACTGCTTGCTCGAGACGAGCAGTCAGGCTTTAACTTTGATACCATTATAAGAGGAAGAAAATAAACAATAGTTCTCGGAGGGTGGCCACCTACTAGCATTCACTCAGAGCACAGCACTGGACCACACATGCAATTGTTTAGCAAGCGCATTGTGAAAGCCTAGGCAACTCTTCATGGTTACCTCGGACGTGCTTAGGTTGCCCTGGCATCCGCTCAATGCTAGAGGGCAGGCCTCGAGTAACACCACGGAATAACGCTGAAGAATTTCTAGATCAGCTCTACTTCGAGCTTCATTCTGACTCTCCGTACTACTTCTGTGCCTGTTTCCATTGCATGATATCCCTATCGGTGTGAAGTTTGGGGATCTTCAGCTTTTTGCCATTCAAATCTCAATTATCATTACCAAACTGCGGATATTAAAAGCCTAGTCAGACGTGTGAAGCCTGTCAAACCCATCACTATTGGAAGACTTCGTTTTGTGTAATTTTTTGACTCCGGACGTTCCCCACGCCCACCTCCTGGCTGGGAAATATCCCGCCTATGCGTCGACCGACTGCTCTTCGCCGTAGAGACTAACAATAATTCACACCTTGGACACTGCACACTGACTGCGCGCATGCCTGATTTTACCGCGGGTAATCGGCATAGCCATGTGCGGAGGTCATTTGATGCTCCAACGAAGAATGACCTACACAACTAATGACTATTTCCTTGCGTATTACAATTGGAAACTGCAATCGTAATGGCAAAAGGGCTAGAATGTAACGTGGTTTGTAAATTTATATTTCCTCAAAATTCTCCTTTTTACTTTCCTCTGGTCCACTACTTTCAGGAAAATTAAATTTTTACTGGCTCAATCCATGTCGTTCTCGCATATCGAAACTCTGACAATGTACTCCACTGAGCAGCTCTCAGATCAGTCAGGACTTGCCCTGCTGTGGTTGGTATTAAAACTCATTCTAGACAATCACTACCTGTGCGTTTTGAAGCATTGTCTTCATTTTTGGAGTCTGTTACAATTCTTAAGTAAATTAGATAAGTTCAAACATCCCTAACTACAATAGACGTATTCCAAAGAGACCGACACCATTCAGTGTAGAGTCAAGGGAACGGGAAATCTAAGTACAAAGTATGTCCGCACACCCTGCTTTTGGAAACGACAAAATTGGAAGGAACTTACGAAACAAGATGAGAAATGAAAAAAAGTGACAGGGCCTGAAAAACAGGCCAACTGTGAAGAGAAAAAATGGTCTTTAACAAAACAAAAACTGTTCTATTCGAACATAAAGGATGCCTACCTAACTATCAGTTCGGGACCTTACAGTTTCCCTCGAGAATACTAATTCCCATGGGTACAATAGCTGTACTCCCCTGTGGAGGGTAAATATGCAAAGGGGGAAAATAAAAATTTTACAGCGAAACAGCATTTTCAGTCGACGCACCTTAAAGAACGCGATGTAGATCAAGGACGAATAGAAATTGACGAATTGAAAGAGAAAAATTTTGAGTGTGAAGGAATCCTCGTATTCAGTCTCGGTCCGGGGACACTCGATGTTGGTGAGGAAGATGACCACTTTCCTGTACACCTGCACACATTGAGCTCTGATGATGATACGAGCGCACGATCGTTAGTCGAGGTGTACTATTATTTCAGCTCATTCATCTTCAATATACACGCACTGAAAGATGCTAACTTAACAGTTATTGAAGCAAAACTCTCGGAAAGTAAGAAGGAATAAGTACCACCCAGTGTAAAAGTACAAAAAATTTACCACTCAAGAGTTTTCATGAATCAAAAATAACAGCAGCTTTCGCTAAAATAGAGTATAGATGTGCTCCGCTACAGAATAAAGGCCCTGTAACGCCACTGTAGTAGAGTACGCGAAAAATAACTCAACGACCACATCTGGCCAGGCCAGAGAATGATCTAATTGTGCCGTACGAAATTGAAGATGACAATGACGACGAGGTTGAGCATGGCAGACGTGATGCTGGCCACGAACTTGGCGTTCCTCTGGAAGATGGTGTCTTCGAGCTTGTGGAAGACGATCGAGATGGCCATGCGGTACACCATCACCGACAGCACGGCCGCCATCATTATCAGCACCTGACCAACGAGAATGAGTTTCTCCGTTTGGAAATGTGAGGTCATTTTTCAATCCTCAATTTATCCAAAAATAAAATTGACGACAGAAAACATTCAAACATCCAACGAGAATTTCGTGAATTAGAGAAAATATGCAACGTGACTAGGTAAAGATGAATGCAAACAGTACTAACTAATACAATTAACTTTGAGCTCCAATCAGTACTAGCCACGAGTCGAGTAAGAAATTTATATACAAGCTGACATGAAAGAACCTCACAAAATAAGCGAGCCTCACCATCAAGATTATGATGGAGTAGACAGCAACGTATCGCGACACTTTGCTGTAGAAGGGAATGTAAGGCTCCGTCTTCTTCGTCACTGGGTTCACGCGTGTGGTCTTCACGCGGGCCTGAAACTCAGGCCTCACCTCCTCCTCCTCCTCGTAATGCTCCATGTCCCACTGCCACTGGATCACCGCCTGCCGCCGCTTCCACAGCTCCAGGAACATCGTCGCTGCACGCAACACTCGGTACATTGGGGGCGTGTACCTCTTTGCTAAGAAACGTTACCATGAGTTCGGCAAGAAATTTGAATTTATTGCTCTAGGGGTTGGTGGGGTGGAGGATCTGCGAGTGATACCCAAGAAGCAGTCAGAATGTATAGTTACAGACCGACACAATAGGCTTCTTAACACGTTCACCGCGTTTCTGTGGTTGTAAACAGTTGGTTTGATTAGGTTGTAAGTTACAGAATAAGATAATCGACTTTACTTCTCAAATACATTTTTATCCTTCCTAAGAAATAAGGAAAGTACAGTTGTACGATACATTTCACCTGGCATAAGTTATTTCTTAAAGAGGTCGCTAAACAGATTAAGTTCATGTTATTCATTTTTACTGGTATGTGAATGAGCAATTAACCGACTGGTATACATATGGCCCAATAGGCGGGGTACGTTAAAAACGACGTGGAATGCTTTTTGACAACAATGCCGCTCTCACATACATTACGAGCGTGCGGCGGCAAGCTTCCTTACGAGACTTTAGGCTACTCTTTAAGCCAGCAGTACGTTTGTAAAATGTAAAGAAGTCTTCTCGTCCTGTTAGATGCTCTCACTGTTATGACTTTGGTGGCTGATGTAAAAATAACGATGTTACTACATCACTACTGTTTAAAAGATAAACCTGATTAAAATAACAAAATTTATGGATTACTGCGGGTTTTAAAATAAATCGCATGCGATTATTCTATCTTCTAACACCACGTGTTATTGCCACATTCTAATCACTTCCAAGTCATTCATCCAGCCTCCAAGACTATTTTACATATTTCTGAGGAACACGAAACAAAATCTGGAAACTTCATCTAGCAATGGAACTGAATAGGGAGAATTCTGCCGCTTAGTTAGCTAAGTAGATTACGAGAAATCATTGAATTAGAGATTATAAGTTAGTTGAAGCCTCTCTAAACGCTACAAAAAAGAGCGTATCGAAGAGAGGAAGGAGGATGGCACCTTTTAGTTCGGAGATAAGAGAATGCGGAATCTACGCAGAAGAGGCATAGAAACAGCAAGTTGAAAAAGAAGTACATGAAACAAAATAAAAGTTGAAGAAGAAAGTAGTAGGTACTGAAAAACAGGACAGCAGTGAACCGAAAAAAGGTGGTTCTTAACATAACAAAAATGATGTCATTTCAACAAAAAGAAGGCCCACCTAACTCTCAGCTCAGGCCCTCACACATTTCCCCCTGGGAGCGCTAATTCCCATAGATACAATATTTGTCTCCCCTTGAGGGGGATCATTGAATTATCCTGCTCGTTTAGGACTCGACCAGAAAACTTCACACAGCTTATATTTACCGATATTTGGTGCTGGTTATCAGAAGAGGAAGGTAAGAAGAAAGACTCGAAGCTGGACAGTTCAGTAAGCAAGCTACAGCGCCAGATTCACTGTTCTCACGTGATGGACCACTTGAACATCAAGATAATATCTTGCTCAGACATGGATGCTCAGTAATTTCTTGTTTACACTCGGGCACGGGGCCAACTTATATTCATACTTGGATGTGTTGTGCTTTTTCACCCGGATACAGAAATCCTTCAACAAAATATAGATTTCAATCCCCTGAATTACTTTTTCAAGGAACTGAACATTTTTGAAATACTAGCTACAAAAGTTTTTAGACTATTTGAAAGCAGTATGAAGTAC
This sequence comes from Platorchestia sp. MABIK, assembly GCA_014220935.1. NCBI lineage: Eukaryota > Metazoa > Arthropoda > Malacostraca > Amphipoda > Talitridae > Platorchestia > Platorchestia sp. MABIK. The sequence goes on along the minus strand of JACJUY010017044.1, from coordinate 7,012 downwards.
ATCCCATCATGTCGCTGAAAGAAGTACTCAAATTTTTTGAACCTTTAGAATGTAAGTGACTAAATTAAAAGTGTTAAGTTTTAGGTTCACCAATACAGTGCTGTGCCCATCAAATAAGACGTTCAGCAATAAGACTGCAACAAGTAGAGGAACAGATCGGTGCATGTAGTCAACATAGCCCTCGGGTAACTCAAGCATTTTCTAAATAAAATTTGGTGGCAATTGATGCTTTAAATCTCATAAATTAACAAATTCAAAGTGCTTAAACTGTTATCATATATAAAAGGCTTCGTATTTCTAATTCTAAAACACCGATATGACAGATTTGAGAAACTGGCCTCGAGTAACCATGGGGACTCAAATGACGGCCGTGGAGGTAGTACTTCGTACATTGCTCTGTTGCGCTACCATGCTACCGGCGCAGCTCATTCATCAGGCAAAGTTCTGCGATAGCCCTCAAAGAATACTGATCCGAGACTCAGATAAAAGACCTGCCATTTACACGGATTTCTGCTGAAGGAGTCAAAGACTTTCAAGATCCCTCCGGATCCTCGAAAAAGATCTGCCAACGCACCCCAAAAAGACATGGCGATGGAGAAGACGACGGTCATGGGGTTGTCAAACAGGAACGTGAACTTGGAAATGAAGCAAGAGTTCTCGAGGGGAGCAAAGCCGCACAGCTCGTCGCACACCGGACACATGGTGAAGTTGCGCACATCCTCGTCGAAGCAGATCTCTTTGCTGCAAAATACAACGTCGTTCAGTGAAGGTCGAGCACAGCACAAATGTTCACTGGAAATTCATGCGATTATTTTACTCATCAGTCTTTTCAAAAATCTATTCCCCATGAAAACATCTCCAACTAGGCAAAGCAGCAACCAGCATAACAATTTCTGGAACGATATTCACACTATAGCATTAATGAGCTATAGCACGTTCCCCTCCAACCAATGTAAAAAAAAATGCCAACAATCACAAACGTAGAACCATTACTTTTTCCCGATTCGATAGCACCAGTCTAGGGAAGTCATAAGAAAAGTTACTGTTGTAGTTGTCACTAAAACTACTCTACGCCGTGTTTAAATAAACGCTACGAAGAAGGGTTCGTTTGGCCAACGATCACCTTCTTAAAAGATCCGTCATCACAAAATATATTCTCGTCGATAAGCGCAGCATATGCATAACTCTACGAACCTCGCTCAAACATCGCAGCCAACCGTTACAACGTTGACAAGCATCGTTTGAAAGCTACGCCCACCCTGGTACCCCACTCTGGGAGAGCCACGTCACCAGCGTCTGAAGAAAGCTGTATAGCTAGACACTTCCATTTCTCTTCATATATTTCAACTCTTTCCGTAGACACCTAGGATCTTATTCATTCTATTTAAATTACTTGTCAATTAAAGTGTAAACTTAATCCAATCTAATTATCTGACGACACTTGTTTTTTCAGGTAAATTATTAACGTAAAGTACCGTGAATAAAAACTCGTTTGTTCTAAGTCGTAACAGAGACGCCGAAGCATGCCCCTTCTGGGAGGCTGCGGCACATTACCCTGACAGCTGTGTTAAGTGGAGGTCGTGCTTTCGCCCCGCTACCCTTGCGGGTATGCGAGGGGACGATTTATTGAAGTCACGTATTGACTTATTTGGTTTCATCACCGATCTGTAATCTAAGTGCAGCTAAGTATCCTACATGTCATCCCATATTATCATCCATGTCTTGTTATTTCACGTGTAGGTGATCGGCATTCGCCTTCAGCGTAGAAAGTAATATTCTGTACCTAGGATGTGTATATTCGATAATCTGTGTTTCGCTAACTGATCCAGTAACGAGGCCTCACCTCGATATGAGCTTATTATGACGTCGTTAAATTTATTCCTGTCCATCAATTGTCAACTAATTTGAATCAGAAGACGTCACCCTTTCAACAATAAATTAATAATTTGGAAACCTGTTTATTTAATCCCTTGCAATTATTTACCTTTTAGTTATCAAAAAGTAAATGCCATCTGAAAATATTAATGATTGGTGGAACATCAGAAAATTCCTGAAAGATCCGTCATCTTAAATAAATGACGATAAATGAACTATGAATACGATTAACGTGGTAACACGGTAGGATAACGCACCGACGACTTTAACGATGGAGTGACAGCGGTGAAATAAAATTATACAATCATGATAATAGTAGCAGCGGTATGGGATTCATCATAATATCACGATCAAAGAAAAGACGATCACAACATTACTCTCGCTCACACCCATACTCGTGAAAGTAAACCAGGCGTTAAATCACACCCAGGCAATACTAAGTGAAAAAATGACATGCCCAATTTGAGTCTCCAGTCATGTTGATCTCCGGCGTCCTATTTAGTCATCCCGAAAGACGCAGATTTTGCTCCAGACCTCTCTCTAGTTATCTTCGCGACACCAAGGCAAAGCGTAACACTTTGAGTGAGAAGTTACCCGGTTCCATCCTCTAACTGCGCGATATATTTGCCTTAGCAAATGGTTCAGCTGGTAATACAGAAAACATGCTAGGAAGAGAGGGTTGAGGGGAAACTTTCCTACGTAGCGAGCTTGCATTTCACTCCTTCTACCGTAAGTCAACAGCTGAAAACCCATTTTAATGGCTAACAAAGAGAGTAATTGTAAAACATAGCGATCAGTAAAGACGTTCTTAAAAAAATTTCTCTTGACCCGAGCAACAGTCTGCCAACACTTCACGCCTGATCGTCGCTTGTGCCACTTGCAGCAAGCGATCGCTTCTGCTATCGTATTTTATTTCTCGCTGGTAAGCCGCCTCCAACGCCACTCATCCCTACAGTAACACCAACGATCGACACACACACAGTCATCGGAACTCTCATTCATCATGTATCTATATTTTGACATTAAAAATTCAAAAAGGTCCTCGTAGGTATTCCCTCTAAGCACACTTTGCGTCCATTTTTCTACACCTTTTTGGTTTTACCTGACTATTAGTATACAATAAGCGGTCGCTCTCACTCTTGTATGAACGTAAATCAAATTCTTTTTCCATATATCATACCTGCACATTAAGTTTTACATTAAACATGTTTTCATATTATAATCCCTTCTCATTTCAGCCAATAATGTGTGCATTTCGATCTTCGATATCAAGCACCAATAACGTCTGGCGCTTAAACATACCAACACAACACTAGGCACAACACATTTTTGGTCGAACGCCAGGAGTTAATTTCTTGTCTGTGTCGTACAGACTTCTAGGTGTAGCAGAACACAGAGAACTATAGTAACAATTCATAAATTAGCGTGCACACTCTGGAGTAAGTCGGCAAACTAACACTCGGTAGTGACTCCGTAAATTAACAGTTCGAAAGCTAAAATGCACGCTTCTTGGTAAGCATTCGTAAATTAACACACATTCTCTGTTGTAGCAATCCTTAAACTAACGATACAGTCTAGGTACCCCAGTCATATCTATTTTGCTTTCTAAGCTACACTACCAGAAGATCTTCACGGCAGACGATGCCCATTAAATTTCCCTAGAGCACTCAGCATTGACCAGAAAGACCAGGCACCTGGGCTTGTTGTACTCGGAGTTCATGAAGAAGAGCCCGCACGCGAAGGTGAAGCAGCCCATGCAGGCGGCAGAGATGAGCATGTGAGTGTAGAAGCCCAGCCAAGCGAAGTACATGCCCATCTTGTCGCCGAAGTACTTGCGCACCAAGTGTATCGGTTGTTTCTTGTACCAGCTTTTGATGCTAGCCCATTCCAGGAACAGCACCTGCTCAGTAAATATACGTCGTTTATCCTTCGCGTTATTAGTAAAATGTATGAGAATTTTCTCAACAGTTACAGTGACATTTTTTCCTTAGAGAATAGAGTGCTTCATTTTAGGCACGGAAGGCTCTTGTTTACGTCCAGCACCGCACTGCGGAATTTTACCAGAGAACAGCAGCTCCTCAGTTGAACATAGAAAACGGGTTGGAAAAGTTGCAGCTGAAAGCCAACTCCTCATTATCCCTGAATTTCACTCACTGCCTTCAGGTGAAAAACCAAGAACTACTGTAGATATCATTTTAATAAAGCTAAATCAATCAATAAATACGATCCCGCGCAATACAACTCAATCCCTTCTATCACTCTCGCGAACAAATCGGTACGACTAATTTTTTTTAGAAATACCTTCTTAAGCTCGTCGTTCATGCAACTTTGATGATGACAAATGAGAATCAGAACAAATCAAGAAACACAGATCAAAGCAGCATTTTGAGACTAAGTCGAAAAATGAGATCATCGTACAGAGAAAGCTTCTCTCTGACGTGACACAGTGTTGTTCTGCTTCTCGAATGCCTTAACACACAGCGGGGCCCACGACACAGCGGGGCCCACGACACAGCGGGGCCCACGACACAGCGGGGCCCACGACACAGCGGGGCCCACGACACAGCG
>JACJUY010017040.1:5437-18641 GCA_014220935.1 Platorchestia sp. MABIK | reverse complement strand
GAAGTACGAATAGTAATAATTTCTATAGAAATGACATTATAGTCTTGGAATGACGCCACCAAACATCAGGCAGCGTCTCAAAGGCGAAGAGAAAATCACAAATGACTGCCTCAAACATTTGTCAAGTAAACAAGCGTCGATGTCGAATTCTATTGTGATGGGGCGAGAATAAAACCTGACGGCCATGTCAGAAAGCACAGTTTTCGTTTAGACTTCAAAGCGACAAGTCGATATTAATTACTTGAGGTGACATCCGATCGTGTAGGCGTAGGTGGAAAAACTTTATCCAATTCCATTGGGCGCTAAGTCGATGTTAATTATTTGGCAGTCTCGTTATAAAAACCAACTGATGAAATGCAGCTACTCCCCTGTCAACCTGCTACTCCTTTGTCCCCCGTCAGCCTGGTGTTCTATTAAAGGTCACAACAAACACCGCGTGGCAGCGGACTCTAACATCAGGCGGGAGTTACAATACGCGCATTCGCTAAAGTGCTCCATAATCGTTTTATGTTATCTGCTCTGTGGATATTTCTGAGGTGAAATGGTTCCCTCACCGACGATTTTATGTTCTTTGTGATACTGAACATGAGCGTTATGATGTATAGGTGTATTTTTGTGAATGTTTTGAATAATTAGTGCATTTGTGTACTGAACCTTTATACTCCGGCATTTTGTTACCACGCGTTACTGAATGTGCTAATCTAATTTATGAATTTGCTGCTCTACATTGCTCATTTTGGTGCTCCATAATAATAATTTTTGTCCCTCAGGAGGATACAACTATTTTACCTGTGGGAATTAGCACTCCTAGGGGCAATGGGAGAAGTCCCGAGCTAATGGTTTGGTAGGCCTTCCTTTTGCTTAAATGGAGTATGTCTTTTCTTTTGTTACGGACAATCTTTTGTTTCGTGTCACTGCTGTCCTGTTTTTTCAGTTCCTACTACTTTTTTCTTCGACTTTTACTTTGTTTCATATACTTCTTTCCCAACATACTGTTTCTGTGCACCTTGTGCATAGATTCTGCGTTTCCTCAAGTCCATACTCAATGGAACCCTTGTGAAGTTCCAAGCTGTGGGTTTTGTAAGCCATTTTTTGTTAAAACGATGTTTTTTGTTTTGTCACGGGTCATCTTTTTCCTCTTCACTGCTGTTCTTTTTTTCAGCACCTACCACTTTCTTCTTCAACTTTTATTTTGTTTCATAGCCTTCCTCCATAACTTACTGTTTCTATTCATATGACATTTTGAGTGGGAACGTACTTTATGATAAATTCTCTTTTCATTTACTTATATACTTCATGGTACCTTTCTCATTCCTCTCTTTAAAACGCCTTTGTTGTGGCTAGGGAAGTTTAGGCTGACTTATCTACTTCCTACTGATGTAAAACAGTTCTCATCACAGTACCGCGATAGCTCTTTTTATTTCAAAATTTCCACTTCCCAACTTTAATGTCGTGCAGAGGCAACAAGTGCATCTAACGAGTACTGTAGAGTTTGTAATGAGAAGAACTAGAGCGGCACCGAGACATTACGACCTCCTAACGGCTCACAGACACAACGGAACTGCAAAATTTAGTCGCCCGCCCTCTGACTCTGCCCGCAGCAGCCTAGTGCTGGTGTTGGAAATGCTTTGGTGCCTGAAAATACTCTGATACTGTAGCAAGAACCATGAAGTGTCGTGTTGCCAGGCAGAGTTCTGGGAGCAGGCAGAGTTCTGGGAGCAGGCAGAGTTCTGGGAGCAGGCAGAGTTCTGGGAGCAGGCAGAGTTCTGGGACCAGATGGAATTTCGATACCATGTAAAAATCTGTAATCTGGTGGAGTCATGGTGGAATGCCAGGCTCAGGTACCACCGCCAGGCTCAGGCACCACCGACAGTTGTGTGTACCGCTGCGGTATCGAGGTCGTTCGATGATAGCTCAGAGGAAATCCTCGGCTAATTCATTCTGAGTTTTCCAAACACGCGTGCGTTTTTTAAACTTTGAGCTGCATATCTGAACTCAAGCTTGACTGAGTCTATTTGAAAAATCCTTTCGAGGAATTCATGGAAGACGAAGGGCCTGTCCTGCTAGCTCTCTGTTGTAAAAACTGTTCGAAAATATAGCTCGGAGTCCGCCTCGCTTGCTCTCGCACTGACGAGGCTCAGTGAAGTTTTAAAAGCTGTTGATAAGAATACTCGCGTGATGGATGGCGTCTGAGCAAAAGGTGCTTGTGCTACTCGGTGCCTTACGGACGTGTCTCCTTGATTCATTGCAATTTTTGAGATTTTATCGGTCGAATTTTCCCTCTATGAGCATTTTCAAATGGGGTGGGCTATTTTGTGTGCGTGGTTAGTTAATATCTATTTTGCAGTCTTTCTGTTTAACGCTTTCCCATCTGATGATGGTAACTGATGCATGCATGAACTATCCGATACTTAGTCATTGTGCACATCTCTCCAAAATTCTGTGGTAAGATAAGCTTCAAATCTTTATTGCTGCAGGAATTTTTGTGCAAACACATGCACAGCAAAATTTTTTTGTTTACTCTGTGTTATATTTGAGTGTTCATTGCGACTTCCACGACTCTCCAGGAATAAATTTACTGAAGAAGTTTTTAAAAATTGCGTGTATCAAAGTGCATTATATGCTTGTATTTTTAGCGCCTGCATCTGGTCATTTAAGTTATTTACAGTGGTTCAAACTATTTCCGATCCATTTCTAGTTATTCAAGCCATTTCTAGTCTTTCAACTTCTAGTCATTCAAATTTCTTCTAATGAAGTCTCTCGCTTCTAGTTAAACCACTCACTCTTGGTCATTCCACTCACTCCTGGTCATTCCACTCACTCCTGGTCGTTCCACTCACTCCTGGTCATTCCACTCACTCCTGGTCATTCCACTCACTCCTGGTCATTCCACTCACTCCTGGTCATTCCGCTCACTCCTGGTCATTCCGCTCACTCCTGGTCATTCCGCTCACTCCTGGTCATTCCGCTCNCTCCCAGAACTCTGCCTGCTCCCAGAACTCTGCCTGCTCCCAGAACTCTGCCTGCTCCCAGAACTCTGCCTGCTCTCAGAACTCTGCCTGCTCCCAGAACTTTACCTGGCAACACGACACTTCAAGGTTCATGCTACAGTATCAGAGTATTTTCAGGCACCAAAGCATTTCCAACACCAGCACTGGGCTGCTGCGGGCAGAGTCAGAGGGCGGGCGACTAAATTTTGCAGTTCCGTTTTGTCCGTGAGCCGTTAGGAGGTCGTAATGTCTCGGTGCCGCTTTAGTTCTTCTCATTACAAGCTTTACAGTACTCGTTAGATGCACTCGTTGCCTCTGCACGACATTAAAGTTGGGAAGTGGAAATTTTGAAATAAAAAGAGCTATCGCGGTCTGCGATGAGAACTGTTTTACATCAGTAGGAAGTAGATAAGTCAGCTTAAAGTGCCCCAGCCACAACAAAGGCGTTTTAAAGAGAGGAATGTGAAAGGTACCATGAAGTATATAGGTAAATGAACAGAGAATTTATCATAAGGTGTGTTCCCACTCAAAATCCCTTATGAACAGAAACAGTAAGTTATGGCGGAAGGCTATGAAACAAAATAAAAGTTGAAGAAGAAAGTAGTAGGTGTTGAAAAAAAGAACAGCAGTGAAGAGGAAAAAGATGACCCGTGACAAAGCAAAAAACATCATTTTGACAAAAAATGGCTCACAAAACCCACAGCTTGGAACTTCACAAGGGTTCCATTGAGTATGGACTTGAGGAAACGCAGAATCTATGCACAAGGTGCACAGAAACAGTATGTTGGGAAAGAAGAATATGAAACAAAATAAAAGTCGAAGAAAAAAGTAGTAGGAACTGAAAAACAGGACGGCAGTGGCACGAAAGAAAAGATTGTCCGTAACAAAACAAAAGACATACTCCATTTAAGCAAAAGGAAGGCCTACATAACCATTAGCTCGGGACTTCTCCCATTTCTCCTAGGAGTGCTAATTCCCATAGGTACAATAGTTGTATCCTCCTGAGGGACAAAAATTATTATTATGGAGCACCAAAATGAGCAATGTAAAGCTGCAAATTCATAAATTAGAGGAGCACATTCAGTAACGCGTAGTAACAAAATGCCGGAGTATAAAGGTTCAGTACACAAATACACTAATTATTCAAAACATTCACAAAAATACACCTATACATCATAGCGCTCATGTTCAGTGTCACAAAGAACATAAAATCGTCGGTGAGGGAACCATTTCACCTCAGAAATATCCACAGAGCAGATAACATAAAACGATTAAGGAGCACTTTAGCGAATGCGCGTACTGCAACTCCCGCCTGATGTTAGAGTCCGCTGCCACGCGGTGTTTGTTGTGACCTTTAATAAAACACCAGGCTGACGGGGGACAGGGGAGTAGCAGGTTGACAGGGGAGTAGCTGCATTTCATCAGTTGGTTTTTATAACGAGACTGCCAAATAATTAACATCGACTTAGCGCCCAATGGAATTGGATAAAGTTTTTCCACCTACGCCTACACGATCGGATGTCACCTCAAGTAATTAATATCGACTTGTCGCTTTGAAGTCTAAACGAAAACTGTGCTTTCTGACATGACCGTCAGGTTTTATTCTCGCCCCATCACAATAGAATTCGACATCGACGCTTGTTTACTTGACAAATATTTGAGGCAGTCATTTGTGATTTTCTCTTCGCCTTTGAGACGCTGCCTGATGTTTGGTGGCGTCATTCCAAGACTATAATGTCATTTCTATAGAAATTATTACTATTCGTACTTCAACACTATTCCAGCCGTTTGGAACCTATTATTCTTCAAAATAATTATTTAATTATGGAATGTTTATCAATAATTAAAGTGTCGAATACATTTATCTCAAATGACGCCACTCCTCGCCCAACAACTCTTGATCAAATAGCAGAAACAAAGCGAACACTTATCTAGTAAATACATACATACTGTAAATTAGTTGTGTAATTGCAATTCTGCGAGAAATATATTTTGCGTAGGTGTTTAATACATCATAGCAAAAGGAGTTTTGGGAGGAGACTGAAGGGGAGCAAATAAATTGCAATGAAATGTAAAAAGTTGTCAGCTTCATCTGTTTGGACCTCGACATTCCGGAGTGGTTTGTTGTCATCCTTTTGCGAGCTAATTCCTGGTGTTATTTGCGTGCCTAGATTAAATTATGAATTAATTTCAGGCTATCTAACCAACATCAAAGGTGATCCAAAGAGAGAAACGATGAAGACACCATTTACGGCAATAAAACAAGATAAAAATTGAAGAAGAAAGTCAGAGATGCTGAAAAGCAGGACTGCAGTGAACCAGAAAAAAAAAACATTCTTTATCAACGAAAAGAATGCCGACCTTATTTTCAGCTAAGAACTTAACATTTTCCTCCTGTTAGCGCCAATTCCTACAGGTACAATAGTTGCATCCTCCTGATTGGTTTATGGGCGCGCGTGAATACTGCGCTTAAGGCCTTCAATGCAACGCATGCGAGTATACTGACATATCCTCTCTCTTTCACTTGGGAACCAGGAGAGTAGCCATCCTCTCATGTTCTCATGTGATGAAAGGTATTTCAGTTCTGTCGCTGCCGATTTTTGCCTCCGATCACAAGAGCTCTTAACACGTTGACTCTGAAGTGGTACATATGTGTACCACTAGGTAAATTGCTCATTCACGTACCGGGATGTGCAAATAATATTTCAACTATTTTGCTACCTTTTCCGAAATAAATTTTAGAGTAAAAGGTAACACATTATGGTTCAAGTGTATTCATTACACTTTTCAAAAGGTTAAAAATGTATTAGGGCAGAAAAGCCGTTTTTTCAAAACGACTTTTTCTAGCCTAACCAAACTGACCGTAAGCAACCGCACAATCGGAGTCAAGGTGTTAAATCACACCGCATTCTACGACCACATGTTGATGCCTTTGTTATGGTTAGCCACGAACTCCCACGCAAGTCTAANCATGCTCTTGTTACACTCTGCATCGTTAGCTTTCTGTTGCAAATGTGATGCCGCAAGCAACCGCATTTTTGCGAAGACAAACTGGAAAAAAAGGACTAGATGTGTGCTGAGGTAATTTGGGGCACATTTTTGGGGATTTTTTTTGTTGTGTCGAGACAAATATTATTTTATTTATCTTCACAGCCCATATGCTTGGGGTATCTTACTTACTAATGATATTTCAAGAATTTTAAGTACATTGACTAATTTTGTTTAATTTGAATTTTTAATTTGAGTGATATTCCAGTGAGTAAACTCTACTCATAGCATCAACGAAGTATCTGTCGAAGTGTGCATCTTCGTTCATTAAGCCAAGACAATTTAAAATCAACTAACTTATTTTAGTACGGTAATTGAGGAGTGTTCGAGACTTTCAATACGCTGTTGATTTGAACAATTTTTAAGGTTGAAATGAATCCGTTGCAGAAATATAATTCAAAAATATGTAAGAAATTATGTTAAATGAACAATGAATGTAAATGGATTAATGAAAAAAAAGTAATTCTGTGCGTACGAAAAGCAAGAAGATTACTAAATTATAAAAATTATTTTGAACAAGTGAATTCAGTATGTTTCACAAAAAATTTAAATGAATAACCGAGAAAATGAGCAATAAATGAATAAGTCAACAGATAATAAGTGATCTCGCATAACTGTACACTCGGTTACACCACAGCCACAAGCCCGCGCTAGACAGCCAGTACACAACTGGCGCACCTCCACCACGGCCTCACAATGTGGAGATCGTCTCACAAGATCCTGCATTTGTCACCATAAAAAAGGCGTCTTCTAATTGGTGTCACTTGGTGGCGCTGCCACAGGAAATATGTTCCAATATAACCTGGCCAGAACGCGCGTTTCTTACGTAAAACTGGCAATGTTGCGCAATTTAGAGTTGAATTAAAAACTAACGCATGACAAGCGCCGTGCCAAGTTTTCGAATGAATGCAAAATACTGCGCTGGCGTTGAATCCCTGCTATCGTTAAACGGTAGGTATAACTCGCGCTAACCTTAATGGCTTATTGGGTTTTTAATTTTATTATCCGTGACAAACATTATAACGAATGTTGTTTGATATTAAAGTCTAACAGCACATTTTTATCAGTTCAAACAGAAAATAATGAGCGTTTTCTTATAGCTGAAATTTTTTATTTGTGCTTCGTTATCTTTTATCTTCGTAGTCTTTCAATTACTTCAGTCATTTTCATGAGCATGATGTTTCCAGCCACAATTTATTTCAGGCAGGCAAGTCGTGCTTTCAAATAATTTTTTTACCGAGTTACGAAAAAAATTTCGCCCCGTGGCTAATTTCTAACATTGCGTCGATATTTTCATCAATTATGAATAATTTCGGAGAGTTTTCTCATGAAATTTGCTAATGAATATTATCGACTTTTTCATGCCCCTTGTGTACGAACGTGGGCTTGCGAGGCCTCCCTTATTGTCAAAATTGTTATGGTACATGGACAACATTATTATTGTATTGTATTATTTTTATTTTCATTCATTTTTGTTCATTCGTATGGAGTTTTCGATGAGTCAAATGTTAATTTTGATTTTTGTTCAAATGTATTTTTCCAGCACCGTTTGGAAAACTTTTACCGAGTTTTTTCATTAGTTATTTCCGTCATTTCCCCATTTCTCCCTCATTTCATTAAGGTCTTGGTTCAGACCACCAAAACGCTGATGAAAACGAAGCTCACGATACTTGTGTTCCGTGGTTCATTTCTTTACGGTACGCGCTTTTTCAGGTCATTCCTGAGTGTTTTTGTTACTTCTAAAAAGAAGCTACTTTTTGAACGGTAGCAAATCATGTGTGAAAAATATTTCATACTACGAATTGAAAACTGTACATTCCAATCAATCGGCACCTATTTTTTTGGAGATGAAAGTTTTGGTTTAAAACGTCGGAAATGTAGAACAAAAGCACTCAAAAATGCAATGCACTTCTATGTCAACAGTATGTTGATTAATTACGGTTTTTAATGTTAGACAATTATGTTGTGGAAGCAACGTAGTAAAATGATCAGTTACATAAGCGGCATTCACAAAAATGTTAGTCTCTGACTTGGAATTCGAACATGTAATCCTTTTCTATTTAATTTGGTTCCTGTGATTATTCTTAATTACGAAAATTTAATTTTATGATTTTATCTTCAACACCTCAATTTCAACGGAATGGACCTCGTTTAGTGAATTTTCAAACACGTGAAAATTGGTTGAAATTTTTTTGTACAATCCACAAATTTCTTTTTCAAAAGATGTGCAATTGAGTGGGCATCATTACTCTATTCTTTCATATATTTTCAATCATAAATTAGAACAACCTTGTAATTGAGGAGTAACACACACTCATTTGTCATTGAAAAACTTCCTTATTAACAGTCTGAGAAGTTTCCGCTTCGTTTTTTATATCTCTCCATTCGTCTTTGGATTCGCTGCCCCAATTTTGGCTCCCCTGAGCAACTGTTTTCCTGGTCATTGTGGCCACGCCCGTAAAACGTTCGCTTGTTACCCCGTCCGGTACTAAAGATTCTTTCTCGGAGCGAGTTACGACCTCGCCCATGTTATGGATCTTTCTTTACTCTCCAAAGGACAGTTACAAGGTAGCTCAATTTTACGACCTTATGCCTCTACTGACGGCCAAATTGCCTCTCTGGTTCTTCGATAACGTTCAGTCGGACTCGTAAAGAATGAATTATGTCGGTCAAATGAAATCACTTCTCCGGGCACGACTGACGCCTCAACTCGGTCAAATAAATTTGGTTCTTGACAGCCCTGCATTTTGGGGGCCGCTACCCATGAATCTTGCTTTGAAAGACTTCAAGTTTCCAGTCAATTTGAAGCGGTGCGAAAGTTTCGAGACATGCTCCAGATGAACTGGTTTTTATCAGCGGTTTCTGAGTCGAGCACCAGCGGTCAAAAGTTGAAATTTGCTTCCGGCTCAAATACCGTAAACTGGGGCGTCGTCTAGAATTTGAAACATATAAATTATTTTATCGTTCGTTGTTTTAATAAGATTGCTGATTGCTAACTACATTAAGCAGCGGTAGCAGCACGTTGTATATCCACACACATGGAAACAATGTACCTATGTACATTCATGTACAGGATAACTTAACTTTTGATGGGAGAGACTCTCATTATAACTCTAGTTTCAGTTACTGTGAATAAACTTTAAAATCTAAAACATTAAGAAAATCTGTTCACCTCAAGCGTTTACATCGTAACAAAAAAGACACAGGGACATAATCCGTACTTAGTCACCAACATTAGCATTGTGGGGCAAATAATTAACGAGGCTTCAATGGCAATCTATCAGGAGATGAACGCATTCGGAAGTAGCGTAAAAAATAGCTTAGTACACCTAAGCCTCTATTTTAGAATCAGTTGAACATATAAGAAAAATTATCTTGCTGTTAAACATGGTAAAAACTCAGTTTGACGTTCTGGTCGATGGTTTTCATAAGATTTTTATATGTATTGTTAAATGTACGTATATGTCAGCTCGCATGTAGACGTTTAAAAATGAACGAATACTCATGGTGGTAGCCTTATGATTAGTTTCATTCTGCACATCATTCAAGGCGAGGAATACAGATCAAAGAGGATTTTTTTACTTCTGTTGATTTTCTTACTGTTTCCTCCATTCTTTATTTATTATACTGTACATTTGACTAGTAACTTACGAACATATGAGATTCAAGCCTGCTTTTGTATGTTCAGTGAGTGGGAGCGTCTCAAATATCGTTGGGGAGGGAATGCCAGAATTTGATAGAAGTAAAAAAAAACTTATGAGCTCTACCTTTTGAGAAAAATATGACTATACGTTTGTTTATTTCTTTTTTCGTCATGAAGTCGTGGTCGTCAGCTTGAGCGTTTATTCACTGTCGAAGATCAGAGTTCTCATTTGTTGTGAATATTTTGTTTTCAAAGGAAATCGGTTTTTCGACAGTTTAAACATTTTAAGCTAACGGAAGGAATTGTTATGGTTGGTCTCGTATTTTAAGTTAAAGGTATATTTTTCATATGTATATTTTTCTGAGGAAAATATTCTGACAGACCTAATAGCAGAAATCATTTATTGTTTGCTTCTCCAAGTCTTCACGATTGTGGAGGAAACTTTCTTACCGCAAGCATCACTGAAAACTCACTGGTTCAGTTCTTTATGATTTATTAATCAATCATTCATCCATGAAACGTCGTAGGAGTTAATTTCTGAAATAAGATAAGTCACCTCCTAAAAACAGGGAAATAAATTTTTTGCTTCTCGTGGATGTGATGGCACAAAATTTCTTCGAATTCTGCTAATGAACTCTTTTTTTCCCTTGTATTATTCTATGCATTTTTTGGTGGGAGCGATGTTCGTTGGTCTTAGGGCTGCTTTCGGATCAAAAGGTTTTTCAGCACGATAGCAATAGTAATAACCACTTATTATTCTGTTCGATTATAATTATTCTGCTCGTCTTGGCATTGATTGGGAAGAGCGTGCTGCGAGCGACGCGGTCTAACGCCCTGGCATCTGCGGCTCCTGAAATGAAGAGTGACGACCGGAAACCGATATCGAAGAGGCCTTGTTGCCTGCACTTAGCGTCTCCTGAGGTTTTCTCAAAGCCGCTTCAAAAACACGAGTTAAGCACATCAAAAATTCGACATCATCTCAAAAATTGGAAATCGTCTCAAATTCGACATGATGTCAAAAATTTGACATAATCTCAAACTCGACATAATCTCAAAAATTCGACATAATCGCATAAGTTCGACATCTCCAGTGAGTCTAGGAGTTGATTATTTTGACTTTGAACTTGGGATTGAAATGTAAATCACGAGTGCGCGCAGCCAGCTACAATTCAATCGGCTATCATTCGAACTCACTCGGTCCACGACACGGTTCGCCACTTCGAGCTTGGGTTGTGGTGTAATCAACGGATCACGAAATGTATGGGATTAATCTTTGTTGAAGTTTTTTAACATTAAACTTGGAAGGAGGAAAAGGTGGACATTTTTGGTGATGAAACGACTTGAATACTTCGCTCTCATCGAGCAGCACACAATCTCTTCTAAGTCAGCTAGACATGTCGTAGGAATAAAGAAGACAGACATGCCGGAGTTTATTCTCTGCTGAAAATATGGTAAATGTTGTGAAGGATTTCGCAACGGTACAGTGTGGGAAACAGTCTTCTGACAGGCTGTGCCACCTGGGCGCTGCATCACAATCTATTAGAAAGAGTTAAAATCAAAGTGTAAATTACATCGGTACTTGAGCTTAAATAAATGTTTCCGTCAAGATCATCGAAATGTTTTTGCTAATAGCTAATCACATTTAAGACACCAAAACTAATAATCGCTCACAGTCAGTGAATTTCATGCTGCGTGTTTTATTCACCGTAATCTAGTACAGCTTCTCTTTAACAGATATACATAGTTTCACGATCATTAACAGAGTGGAGAAAATATTGGTCCTTGTCGCAGAAGTCGTTCTTTAAGAATATCTCTTTTCTTCTGTGGTTAGGATAAATTCAGAGCCAGGATTGTGTTATCTGCAGAGGCTCAGCGTTTGGTCTCGATAGCACCGACTAAATTGCATAAAAATTTTACCAGACGTCCTTGTAGGAGCGTTTTGTAGCTCGCGAATTCGGAGGGTTTGTCTGCGAACGGAACTTATGTAAACTACACGCTGAACGCCACAATTGCATTTCCCGACTAAGCACGTCATCATTTCCCGATAAAGCACGTCATCATTTCCCTACTAAGCGAGTCTATCATTTCCCTACTAAGCGAGTCATCATTTCCCTACTAAGCGAGTCATCATTTCCCCACTAAGCACGTCATCATTTCCCTACTAAGCACGTCATCATTTCCCTACTAAGCACGTCATCATTTCCCTGCTAAGCGAGTCATCATTTCCCTACTAAGCATGTCGTTATTTCTCTACTAAGCGCGTCGTTATTTCCCTACTAAGCGCGTCCCAACTAAGCACGTCACAGTGTCATTGACCTTTGCAGCAGGACCTTCAGGCTTGTCAATTTTTGAGATCGTCATACGAAGGGATGAAGATATCCCTCATTTAAACGCGGTGAACGTATGCTGGAAAATGAATTGAATCTCGAATACTCAAGTGTATTTTTTTGTGAACTTTCAAGCTAAATTTCATCATACAGGCATTAACAATATCAGTGTCGGATGATCTATTTGTGAAGAAATCCGGCGTGTGTTTTGAGCGCCTTCAATAGCCCAGTTTATTCGTCAAGGCTTTTTAAACAAAATTTGCCTCAAAATATTTCATTTGATAGTTCTGAATTAGGGGTGGAGCATCCTGGATGATTTTACACTAAAATTGGTATGTATGTTCTTTGTATTTATTTTTCCCCTCGTTCATTTTAAACATAGAACATTAGTTGTTGCGAGTGACAAATTGCACGGATTAGAAGCTTACGTCGCCATGGGCTACTTTCTAACATTCTCGCTAACTTGATTAATTTCATAGCCTAAACAATTTGTGCCCCTGACAATATTTTAATTTGTTGCCTTAGCAATAGTTTGCTCTTCAACTAATGGGTTGTCGATGCTTGGGAAGCTCACGCTACTAAGTCTCATATTGTGGATATTGATATTGTGGACATTGATATTGAGGACATTGAGATTGATATTGATATTGTGGACATTGATATTGACGTCCACGTCCACGTGTGGACGTTGCAAAGTTCCTGTTCATGGAAGGCGAATTTTGGTTTATCTTGTGTCATGTTGTTTATTGCTGAATTGTTTGGCTCGCGTAGGAACCTTTTTAGAACGTTAGTCTTTCCTCAAGACAAAGGTCAACATCTCATCAGCAAAATATGAACACTTGTTTTGAAGACATGAGGTGATTTTACACCACGGTTTCCAGTTCAGAAGTCTCGTCAATGATGAGTTGAGCAAACACTTGGTCAGTTGATCAAACACTTGGTCAGTTGATCAAACACTTGGTCAGTTGAGCCAACTATTGGTCAGTTGAGCAAGCATTTGGTCAGTTGATCAAACACTCGGTCAGTTGAGCAAGCACTTGGTCAGTTGAGCAAACACTTGGTCAGTTGAGCAAGCACTTGGTCAGTTGAGCAAGCACTTGGTCAGTTGAGCAAGCACTTGGTCAGTTGAGCAAGCACTTGGTCAGTTGAGCCAGCACTTGGTCAGTTGAGCCAGCACTTGGTCAGTTGAGCCAGCA
>JACJUY010017038.1:0-10240 GCA_014220935.1 Platorchestia sp. MABIK | reverse complement strand
ATTACCCAGCGATCGGGGCGTAAGGTCCACGAACCGCCGTTCACTCTTTTAGTGGTGGAATTTCACAGTTTGTACCTAAGTACATAACAAATAACTTTATATTCATAAATGCTCAATTAAAACTAAATAAATGCACGATCTATTTAGCGTTCGTTATTTTCGAAATTGATGTCTAAAAATAACTCAAATTTGATTTGTATGCTGAACTTCAGTTTAACCTGCCGCACTAACGCGCTAATTGTGAAAGAAGAAAGTTTTAGCAAGAGAACCCGTTGCCTAAGCCCTACGAGGGCACCCTATGCCAGAAAAAGATCTCCTCTAACTACCGTCCGGCCTAGAGTGCTCTCGCTTCAACCCTGAGGGTGGCGCCTATAGCTGACCAGGCCGTGTTGTGACGGTGGTGCTGCTATAGCGTGAGGGCTGCCGCCATGTAGCGCCTCCCCGAGTGCAGTTTGTGATGTACAAATTTAGTGTTTATCGCAATACTAAATGTATAGAAATAAGTGAAACCCATTAGTAACCTGACCTAATCTCACGCTATAGTACTAGCTAGAGGTAGATATCATGCTATAGTGTAGTAGACCTCACGCTATAGTACTAGCTGGAGGTAGATCTCACGCTATAGTACAAGCTAGAGGTAGATCTCATGCTATGGTGTGGTTGACCTCACGCTATAGTACTAGCTGGAGGTAGACCACACGCTATATAATGCTAGCTGGAGGTAGATCTCACGCTATAGTACAAGCTAGAGGTAGATCTCATGCTATAGTGTGGTTGACCTCACGCTATAGTACTAGCTAGAGGTAGATCTCATGCTATTGTGTGGTAAACCTTACGTTATAGTACTAGCTAGAGGTAGGCCACACGCTATATAATGCTAGCTGGAGGTAGATCTCACGCTACAGCAGCACCGTGACGGTCATGGTCGAGTTTCACAAGCAAGCCATTACTTTTATATTGAAATCTTATTTGCCCTAAAAATATTGATTCTTATTCAATTTAAGTAACAGTAATGTTTAATACAGTTTTCCATAGAGAATTAAATCAATTTATGACGTAAGATTTATTGCAAAAAAATAGAACGTTATGAGATGACTCGTAACGCTAGCGGGTGTTGTGCAGAGGTTGTCTGTGCTTGTGATGCGTGACGTTGTGCGAGCGTCACGCCTGTTTAATTTAGTTCTATTAATTTTGTATTTCTTTGTAACTCATCCTCCAGAGAAGTGTGTACAGTGTAGTCTTTTTATATTGACGTTACGATGAGCGGAGTTGAGTTCTAAGATGATAATTTAGTTGTATTAATTTTGTATATCTTTGTAACTCATCCTCCAGAGAAGTGTGTACAGTATAGCCTTTTTATATTGACGTTACGATGAGTAGAGTTGAGTTCTAAGATGGCATCCGTCGCGAGCTGCTAGTGTGTGTGTCTCGCCACGTCACCGTAGCGATTTTGTGTAAATTTTGACGTGCTTAGGCCTATACAGAGATGGCTGACATCGTCTCCAGCGCTGACGCTGGAGTTGCTGACGTCAGCACCCCGCAAGGAGACGGGCAGCTGACGGACCAAACCGAGACTGTAGCTCCTGTAGACAGGGGCGAGACAGAAGTGCCTGGCGGGACAGAAAAGCTCAGCGAGACAGTTAAGCCTGTCGAGACGATTAATTCTGTTGAGACAGAAAAACCAGTCGAGACAGAGAAGCCAAGTGAGACAGTTAATCCTGTCGAAGCAGAAAAACCAAGTGAGACAGAAAAACCAGGTGAGACAGAGAAGCCTGTCGAGACGACGGGCATCAAAAACGTTCCGTCATTTCGCAGTTTCGCTGTCACGAAAATCGACGAAGCTGACATTGCGCCCCCCAAAAATGGGGTTCCCAAGGAGGGGCCCCCTAAGGACTCCCCTACGGGGAGCGCCACGGAAGCCAACGGACCAGCTGACGAAGGCAGTGCGGGCGGCGCAGAAGACGAGGAGGACGAGAAGGACAAAAATTTGGGCAACTTCAGAGAGATCGTCGCCTCCAAGTCCGCCCCCAAGTTGGCCCTCTCCATCGGGGGGGAGAAGATTCCCCCCATTTCCTCCTCCCCCAGCCCCAGCTCCCCCTCCGTGTCGGGGGGCATCCCATCCGCCATGTCGTTCCCCTCGGGAGTGAAGCGCTCCCGTAGGATCTCCTGGAAGCAGGGGGATGAGACCATCCCCGACTCCCCGCTGCTGCAGGTGGGAGGTCTGGGGTGCAGGGCGGGATGTACATTTAAAAACACAAAGATACTTCAAAACACAAAATAATGCACACAAAATGCCTCAGAAATAACGCATCATGCTGGCTGGATACGCATTAAAAACACACAAAATGCCCCAAATGTACCAAAAAAAGTAGAAAAACACTGCAAGGCTGTTTTTTGAAGTTTTTTGTGGTGGGTATTTTAATGTCGACCCTGCCTGCAGGTGTGGGGAATGGAAGGAACCCTCTTATTTATATCTTCCCCGTCTGTGCAGGTGAGGGCAAGTATTTGACTGCAGGTTGACTTTGTGATTTACAGGATCCTGTCCACAAAAAATGTATCTACTGACCGATTTGTGTCTCCATGATACCGGAACCACATAACAATGTAGATTTATTCATTAGGCTCCGTTTAAAAGGTATAAAAACTGAAGAAATTAATCAAAATTAAGCTGCAAGTTGTATGATTCCGTTGTCATGTACAGTATACTGTGCAGTGTACATGTGTCGGCCATTGGATTAATTTTTTGTGAACACCCTGTATAAACCTGGAACGTTACGCTGTGCGCCTCTTGTGCTGTCGCGTGCGGTGTCTCGATAGTGTAACTATGTCACCTTTTGTTGTTTTTAAACGCAACTTTTCTTTAGCGCTTCAGGCCGAAGCGAACTTTTGATTCCACTTAGAAACAGTAACAAAGAAAAATGCATTAATTTGTTGTGTTTTCAAGTACAGCTTCAAAATTATTTAGACGTCTGTCAGATTAGTAGAAATGCTGCACCCAAATCGCCAATGTTGTACTCATTTCCTCGTATTTTTCTTCTGCGTTATGTACGTTATCTAACATTTTTATAGCAAAACTGTGTCAGGGTAATGAGAATAGATTTTATGGCATATTCATTTTGCACGAATGAAGAAAGCCATCTTATGTGAAATAAAAATTTATAGTTCGCGTAACGGCGTGTCACCGTAGCATCTGAGGCTGCCGTGTGGCTGCGCAAAAATGCGCCGCTTTGCGCTTAACACCAGAAGCTACTGCTCTAAATTGGACATTTTTGCGCAGTGCCGTCGCTGCCAGCCACGTCAAATATGCGCTCAATGTTATCGGCCTGTCCCGATTACGGCGGCGGGTTTTAAGATGACGGGAATGTATGGCACATTAGGCAAATCGGTTTAACCGATGAATTTAAGTATTTTTAATGTAATATCCTACATGTTTGAAGATACAAGGAGGAATTGTCCTGATGAGCAGGGCACGAATCTCTCCCAACAGTTTGGTTTGTGCATATTAAAGACGTCTCGCTCGGACAAATTCAAGGGTCGTAGCCGAGTAATCGTGAAATTTATAGGACACAAATTCGTCAGCACACACAATTAGGAGGCGTCTTTTTGAAGCAGGAGTCTTTAGCACAGCCGTGAAGAAAGCATTCATATCTAAAACGGAACGCATTCCCCTGCGAAAGGTCATTGACGACCTCCTTATAGTTCGGCTGCGTGACGTCACGAATCGAATCTTGGTAATTTGAGTTCGGGCTAAGCGAACCAAGTCAGATGTGCGCCTAGTGTTAGGTTTGGACACCAACACACACGAACTCCCGGCAGTTCCGTTGTTCTTGGCATCACTAACGTTGTAAGGGTAAGTCCTTAACGCCTCATTCGAGGCACAATGGACGGACACTCATTCGACAGTGTTGTTTTCCGATACAAAAGAAATTTTAAATTAGAGGGGCTTTTCAACAGGACAGAGATCCATCGCACACGTTAAAGATCTAACACTCGCGTCACGGTAGCTACAGCGCTTAATTTTGGACAGGTCAGTTTAGTTTCCAGCCTTGAAAAGATTGAACTCGATTTTGGCAGAGTTTCTGTGACCTCTTGACCTAAATAAGCGCGAAAGGCTTCACCAACTGGAGAAGGCGTGGAAGGAAACACCATAGGCGACCACAGCCCAGCTGATCGACTCCATGTCGGAATTGACGGCGAATGTTTTGTCATGCATTATTGAGTTTGTAAATTTGTATACCTTTGTTTTTGTTCCTATTTATTGGCATTAGCTGGTATAGCATGACCGAGTCGGTAGGTAATTCGGTGAAGACTTGACACGTGCTCGCCATGAGTGCTGTGGTCCGCACCTCAGATGCTATAGAAGTTTTAGGGTAGATCTATTATAGTAGGCGCTGCTTTTGTGCCATTTTATAGTCCTGACTTGATGATATGAGTTGATATGGTAACTTGGTGATGCTGGCACTTGATGAAGCAAGGACTTGTTGATGCTGGTAGAGCATCTACAAGTTACTTTCTGTGCTTTCTTTTCGGAAGTTCAGCTATCACAGTACACAGCACACACTCCACTAGTACACACAGCACACACTGCATAATACACAGTACACGCTGCACAGCACACACTGCCAGTACACACTACACAAAGCACAGTACACACTTCACAGTACACACTGCATTAAACACACTACACCCAGCACAGTACACACTGCCAGTACACACTACACAAGGCACAGTACACACTTCACAGTACACACTGCATTAAACACACTACACCCAGCACAGTACACACTGCCAGTACACACTACACAAGGCACAGTACACACTTCACAGTACACACTGCATAATACACACTACACCCAGCACAGTACACACTGCCAGTACACACTACACAAGGCACATTACACACTGCATAATACACAGTACACACTGCATAATACACAGTACACACTGCATAATACACAGTACACACTGCATAATACACAGTACACACTGCATAATACACAGTACACACTGCATAATACACAGTACACACTGCATAATACACAGTAAACACTGCATAATACACAGTAAACACTGCATAATACACAGTACACACTGCATAATACACAATACAGACTGCATAATACACAGTACACACTGCATAATACACAGTACACACTGCATAATACACAGTACACACTGCATAATACACAGTACACACTGCATAATACACAGTACACACTGCATAATACACACTGCACAATACACAGTGCACACTGCACAGTACACACTGCATAATACACAGTACACACTGCATAATACACAGTACACCCAGCACAGTACACAATGAGCGTGTGGCGCATTTGGCGCAACGTTCAGGTGCAGTGACCGCGTCTTGGCACAGTGCGGTGGTGCTGCATTGTGTGGTGCAGTTGTGTGGTGAGCGTCAGTACTTGTGTGGTGAGCGTCAAAATTCGTCATGTTAGTGCCAATATTCGTCATGTTAGTGCCAATATTCGTCATGTTAGTGCCAATATTCGTCATGTTAGTGCCAATACTCGTCATGTGAGTGCCAATACTCGTCAGGTGAATAACAATACTCGTTAGGTGAGTGCCAATACTCAACAGGTGAGTGCCAATCCTTGTCAGCTGCTACAATTGTGATCTTTCATACACAACAACGCGCACCCTCACACTCCCACACTATACGGGTATAAACTATGGCAAGAGAACAGGACGTAAGTTTCTGTAGAGACGCCCGTGTGCAGTCCGTCGAAGTATTCGCCGCATGCCACTAGTGGAGCTGCAATTGGCGAGTTGCTGCCTTAGTGGCACTGACCACTAGCTCCTACCACTAGTTGGCACCCACACAGCCTGCGCCGCCTTCGTTATTTTGCGGCGACGTTGTTGCTTTATTTTGTTGTTGCAGCTTCCTGGGTGTTATTGTCGCTGGTGTTTGTGATGTTAGTTATTGAGTCTTGTTTGTGAAGCTGTGCTTCCCTCCGTAATGGTTGTATTGCTGAGTCATTGCGCTCTGTCAAGGTCGAACTGGTTTGGTGCACTGGTAAGAAAAGGGTACACACGAGTATATTCATGTCTGCTTTGATGGACTTGGAGTTATAAGAAGTGAGTACACATATTCGTGAGTTTCATACAAACGCTATGCCAGGCTCACACAAGAACGTGAGCGCTGCGTGTTGATGCTGTATAATTGTCATCTCATATTCGAGACGCGGCTCTTTTATCTCTCGTATCTTTGTGCTTTATTTCCTTATCTTGATGATAACAGCCGAGACTTCACCTCCAAAACACCTCTCCCCCCCCTCCTTTCAGCTGTCGGTTAAGCGAGTGTTTGTGCAGGCTTTTGCTATCATTTGATCGCAAATTAATTCTAATTTATTCAACATATATTGACAAAAGAGTTTTTATATAACATGGATTTCACCTACTTGGATTTTGAATAGCTCTTACCTTAAATAGCTCATCAACTCCCACACAAACCGCAAGAAGTAGACAATAGCAGTGTCAGTGGCTACAAGAAGTAGACAATAGCAGTGTCAGTGGCTACAAGAAGTAGACAATAGCAGTGTCAGTGGCTACAAGAAGTAGACAATAGCAGTGTCAGTGGCTACGTCTGTTATTCGAAGAAGCAAAGTAAAAATCTACTTTTACTTCACCCTAGGCACGAGGACTGAAAGGGCATAACTATGCTAGGAGAAGGCATAACTTTACTGGCACAAAGTTTGTTATAACATCACTATGCACCTAAAGTTATGTAACAGTAGTTGTGATGAAGATATTGATATGAAGGCCTTTGCTACCACTTATCGATAGCAGTTGTTCCAAATGAGAGTTACGCGGTTTTACTATGAATTAAAATTCTCAAGTGTCAAGTGCGAGTAACAGATATATATTGTAGGAAGGAACTACAAGTTGTAATCCCCCTCAGGGAGAGGCAACTAATCTATCTATTGGAATCAGCACTCCCAGGGGGAAAATGTGAAGGGGCCCGAGCTGAGGGTTAGGTAGGACTCCTTTTTGTTGAAATTAAATATTTTTCATGTTAAAGAACATCTTTTTTTCAATTCACTGCTGTCCTATTTTGCAGCACCTACTACTTTCTTCGTCAACTTTTATCTTGTTTCATGAACTTCTTTCTAAACTTCCTGTTTCTATTCACCTTATGCATAGATTCCGCATTCCCTCAACTCCATACTAAATGGGGCCTTCTTCTCTTTGAACCGTTTTTACTGCTGTTAGGGAGACTTAAACTAACATCTAATCTACTCTTCAAGTTGTACGAAATAATCAACCTTGAGTTGTAAGACATCAAAATTCAATTCCAAGCAACATGATGACTACTTCCGTTTTCAAACTGCACTCAATATATATAAATCCATGAGTATTGATGCGTATGCAATAAATATAATAGGATAGGGATAAATCCACACGTATACTGACTGTATACCGCGTATACCCAATACCACCACCCCACGCTTTGCACTAAATGTATGCATTACGTTAACAAAGGAGTATACAATATAATATATAAATCCACACTCATACTGACTGTATACCAAAATACCAGGCTGGATACCCAATACCACTACCACAGGCTGTACGGCAGATGTATGCATTACGTAAACAAAGGAGGTAACTGTGTGTGTGTGTGTGCAGAGCGAGCTGGACGGAGGTCGGCGGGGGGACGACCCCCTCCTGCTGGACGGGAGGGACCTGGACGACCCCGCCCTGGACGAACTCATTGACCTCCCAGCCGAGCTCCCTCCTCCTCCCGACGGCGGCTGGGGTGAGTAGGGGGTGAGCCGCACCCCCACCTCTACATTGCCTCTTGCTTGCGCAACTTGCGCGTGGTTGCTTGCATTGAGCGCTCTTGTTGTGTGATTGGTGCAAATGTGCCGAAATTGTGCTGTGTGTCGGAGGCTGTGTGGCTTTGTGTGTGTGCTGGCCGTAATTTTTTGTGTGTGCTCTGCGGGTGCACACTCAGTTATGATGTGCACATGGTATTTTGCGCTCATTTCGTTGTTTAACTTAGGCGCATTTTCCTGAAATGAGTTTCAAGTTCTGCTTGAAGAATAAAGGTGATAGGTTGAAAGAACTAGTTTGAATATGTTGCTTGTATATTAATTATTTTTCTTTGAAGATAAATATAATTATTTGTAGCAGTTTAGAATGATGTTCTGTCGGGAACTGAGGCAGTACTTCATTGCATGAGTTCTTTGACTGCCCCGAGTAGCCAAACAAGTTTATTGATTTCCTGAATACATTATTTCGTGAATATTGGTTGTTTAGTGCAAAATATATTGATTTTGTGAACATTGATACAGTAAATAGGTGTAAAACTTGGGCTTTTGAAAACTAAGTTCAGAACTACCCTCACACATTCCAGTGGGTAGAAGTACTTTCAATGATACCGACCCTGAAGTGTGGTGGCATGGAGTAATTCCCAATTATCAGCTTAGCATCACCGCTTTTCTCTCCTTCATAAATTATTTGCAGCATAAATAATATCACTAGGTGCGGTATCATATGGATGATGCGGGTATCACAGATACCTACACAGTACCGCTGTACCACAGGCTGGGTGGTACATGCGGGTATCACATATCTGCAGAGTACCGCTGTACCGCAGGCTGGGTGATACATACAGGTATCACAGATACGTCCACATGGTACACACAGGTACCACAGATACCTACACAGTCAATGTCAATGTCAATGCAAAACTTAGACTAAATCAGATTGGGTAAAACAAAATTACAGGTAATCACATTGCGAAAGACTTGATCAGACTAACTTTGTACAAGCGGTACTGCACAGCACCGCTGTGCCACAGTCTGGGTGGTAGAGACAGGTTCCACAGATACCTAAACAGTACCGCTGTACCGCAGGCTGGGTGATCGTGCTGGCGTCCTTCCTAGCGAACATGGTGGTGGACGGCATAGCGTACTCCTTCAGCCCCTTCCTGCCGGTCTACACGAGCTACTTCGACGCCGAGACTTCTGTCGTCTCGTGGATCTCGTCTCTGCTCGCCGGGGTCTACCTCAGTGCAGGTGGGGGGGGGGCATAGTCTGTGTTGTGTGGTGTGTTTCTGTGTGCTGTCTGTTTCTGGTTGTGTGTGTCTCCTTGTGTGCTGTGTCTGGCTCTGTGTGTCTGCTTGTGTGATGTGTGCTGTGTCTGGCTCTGTGTGTCTGATTGCGTGCTGTGTGTATGTGTACTGTGTCTGACTCTGTGTGTCTGCTTGTGTGCTGTGTTTGGCTCTGTGTGTCTGCTTGTACGCGGAGAAAAAATAATGCGAAGAAAACAGCAAATCATGGAGCCCCACTTTGCGTAACGCCACGGTAAGAAACATTGTGTCAAAATGAATGTACTGTGCTTGTGCATGTGAATTAAGGGTTGTAAATATGTTACGTAGGTGCATGCGCGTGCATGATTGATGCTGACGGCACGGCCCTTGAAGGCAACCGGAGAAAGGGGCACTGGACTCGATTCTGCTGACATGTTTTATTCTAGTCTCTCCACCGCAGAGTATTTATTCCAATGAGCTTGTCTCCTAGATACTCCAGAGTATTGACCTCAGTGAGCTTGTATCCTAGATACTCCAGAGTATTGACT
This sequence comes from Platorchestia sp. MABIK, assembly GCA_014220935.1. Classification (NCBI taxonomy): domain Eukaryota; kingdom Metazoa; phylum Arthropoda; class Malacostraca; order Amphipoda; family Talitridae; genus Platorchestia; species Platorchestia sp. MABIK. The sequence goes on along the minus strand of JACJUY010017038.1, from coordinate 631 downwards.
TCAGTGAGCTTGTATCCTAGATACTCCAGGGTATTGATTTCAGTGAGCTTGTATCCTAGATACTTCAGAGTATTGCTCTCAGTGAGCTTGTATCCTAGATACTCCAGAGTATTGACCTCAGTGAGCTTGTATCCTAGATACTCCAGGGTATTGATTTCAGTGAGCTTGTATCCTAGAGACTCCAGAGTATTGACCTCAGTGAGCTTATATCCTAGATACTCCTGAGTATTGACTTCAGTGAGCTTGTATCCTAGATACTCCAGAGTATTGACTTCAGTGAGCTTGTATCCTAGGTACTCCAAACTATTGACTTCAGTGAGCTTGTATCCTAGACACAGCGAGCAAGGCATGACGGTAGCTGGGGGCAGAAGCGGAGTCGGGTGAGGCAGGTAGCGTAAAATAACCAAGACACTGTGGTGTGCAGGTCCGATCGTGTCGGCGCTGAGCAACAAGTTCGGCTGCCGCATCGTGTGCATGACGGGGGCAGTGATCGCCTCCATCGCCTTCCTCCTCTCCATCTACGCCAAGACCCCCGCCTACCTCATGGTGGTGCAGGGGGTCCTGGGAGGTGAGGGAGGTTTGGGGGTCCTGGGGAGTGAGGGGGGTGACTCATGGTGGCGCAGGGGGTCTT
>JACJUY010017037.1:0-12683 GCA_014220935.1 Platorchestia sp. MABIK | reverse complement strand
AATCTTAAAAGATACATTCAGTTTACCTCACGAGCGTTGGTGTGCTGTAGATTTTGAGCCCACGTACTGTACGTTAGCAAATTTGGAACATTTGGAATTCTTACAGACAACAAGCACGCCATTAGAAAGTTTATTTTCCGAATTAAAAGTACTTCATTTTCTGTTTTTGCAATCCAAAATTCATTCGAACTTTATTCGAGTGAAATTGTTCGATATGAAAGATGGGAAACCTCAATTTAAGTTTCGATGGGTAATCACAAATGACAGCTTGTGGTTAGTAAACTCCAGTGAATTAGAAAATTCTGACAGGAATTAGGATTATGAAAAAATAACATTCCGTCGAAAAATAATTGTAGCTCATTTTAAAACGGATCGAAGGAAAGTATTTAACAGTGAAATAAAATTTCAAATTAGACGGTTAAGTTTTAAAAGAAAAGTAAATAGAATGAATTTATTTTAACATACACAATTTTATCATTGTTTATTTTCAAGGGAAAGAATGGAAGTCAGAACTTTATCATTAGCAATCATACCGAAAACACAATTACATGTAAAAAACAGATAATTTTTTCGAAACTTTCTTCAAGTTTTGTGAATAAAAAAGCCTTTTTCATCCATGGTCTAATTTACTTTGGGCGTGGATATCACTCATGATCATAAAGTGACCCAGTAATTTTTCAATAACAGAATGTGATATCAAGGAGATAAAAAACTAAGGAATGTGATAGCACCATATAAATGCAAAAAACACTGTCGTTATAACACTTATGAAGCCTTGAACAAATAAGTTTGAGCGTAGGCAAAGGCTTAATTTTCATGTCAGCAAAAGCTACGCGAATATTTTCGTTAAGCGTGAATATTTACCATTTTCTTTTTCCATGTGCTGAAGATAACTTCGCAGAGAGATACTTTGCGTTTCCAAGAAGTCTAAATTTATTTTTGAATATTTCAATCCATAGAGCGAAATAATTTTAACTCTTTCATCATAAAATCGTCTTTTACAATATTTTGATAGAAGCATGAATTTCACGTTCACAAGAAATAGGAGACTGATGGTATGCAGTATAGCATTACATTAACCGTTTAGATGGCTACAGGATAAACTGCGCAGTTTTGAGAGGAATACGGCGATGGTAAAAATTTGAACTAATTTTTAATTTTTTTTTTAAATTTTCTAATTCTGTGTTTTTCATTCTTGGTTAATTGCATAACAGCATTTTTAACGCTCGCTAGAAAATGTGTCTTTTCTAAATGAACATGAAGAAGCATACTTCGTTTCGAGCACATTCCTGNGCAACACTTGGTCTGAACTCCTTCCTTTCCATTCTTAGCAGCGCTTCCCTTTCCACAATGGATGACGCCCACTTTTTCACATTCTCTGAGATTTCAAGTGAAGAACTGCCGGACTTGGCGGCTTGTGCTGATGCCATTGTTGCTGCAGTTGCCACCAGGCAAAGAATTACCCGCCATAGTGTCATCTTGTTAACTTTTCTGCACCTGAAAACCCGATTAGGAAAAAGTTTTGATTATTTAATTCGTAAACATCACGCGCTTTAACATAATACGCTTAAGATAAATTATCATCGTGTCGTTATTTTTCTTTCTAAAAATTAAGGGAGCCGAAAAAATATCATAGAGCGTATAAAATTGCTTCATGTGATTCAGAGTGTTAGCATTCAAAAAAATTGCTATGAAAAACATTTTAAAAGATGCTTTTAATTTTTAGCCGCGGTTTAATTGAGTCACATTAATTCTACTGAGTACATCATGGCGATCAGTTGTAGAGTTCGGGCAACATTTGAGGGCACAATCCCACAGTTAGTAGATGAGATATTGGGCTTGGGACCTGTAAAAATCAGCTTTGAGTTCTCCATCTATAAGTTTTTCAAAAAGAAAATTAAAACAAGTGATGTGTAGGTGAATTTTTGGAATAAGCAAATATTAACTTCATTGGGACTTGAAGAACATAAAAATCGATTATTTTCATTAATATCGATCATTACTGCGTACAAAACCGTTGGCTTTACATATAAAAAAATTTGTGAGAAGCACATCATTTTCTGTAACTTACCGTAAAGTCGTATTTCCTTTTTATTTCATCGGCTTAAAACTTGTAAATTTCAGAATTGAAAAATAATTGAGAATTTTCCCATAAATTAACTATTATAAATCCTGAAAGTCCCTGCAACCCTGAAAGAAATAAAGATATTATTTCAAATCTGCGTTCAACTAGGTTGTGAGAGTATATAGTTGATTCAAATGGACCGTCATTTGAATGGACCTCTGTTGCTAACACATTAGTTTGTGTTTGCAACAGAGTACGAGAATACGTCGGCAAAAATGCAAACAATGCAATTAATTAAAACAATTAAATTAACTTGAAAAATTATTTCAACAAGAAATTGTTCAGTAGAACGATTCCTTAGAACCTTCACACAATGAACATTTAGAAATATGCGTGGATCCCAAAACCAACACGCACATTTCATTGTTCGCGTACAGTCAGTAAATAAAAGATTTGAGATGCTTTACTCATTGGGAAGGCACCTATAAGTACACGTACATAGTCAGTATTTCGGTAGTCCTATTGAAGATCTAAATCATCTCACGATCCAAGTGTTCCAGAAAAGATAATCGAATGGATTACCCCAAGTAAAAACCGCGCAGAGTTTCTATTTACCACGACTATTACCAACCGGCCTCCACTTAAATTTTCAACATGTTGACTGCGTGTAGTACTCATACATATGCATACATATGTATGAGTACTTTTAGATAAATTACTCATTTATGCACCGGTATGAATAACATTTAAAATAATTCATTACCTTCATTTGAATTAGAATATGGCGTACAAATTAAAACATTACCGTACAATTATATATTTCTCGCTTCTTAGAATGTATAGAATGTAATCAAGCAGTAGAGAAATCTTTTCAATTCTGTAACTTCCAACTTTAATCAAACTGACTTTTACCAACCTTAACCTACTTTAATTTGTAAGCTTTCCATTTATTAACATTACTTGTCCACCCCCTTGAAAATTCTACAGTTAATATTAATACTTTTGCCTTTTTTTGAAATAAAAAAAGCTGAATGAAATAAAGCCGGAAAAAAATAAAAAATTTCCCTTTCTCTGGAGTTGATCAGGCCGAGAGCACACGGCCCGTCAAAAATGTATAATAACGTTCGACAAATCACACGAGACACATTCCAATTTCCTATCAGTACACGTCATATTCATTCCAACTCCGAATCTGATGGATTAATGCACCGAAGGAAATTGTGGAGTTGAAGCTAGTATCATAGATAGGCTCATCGCATACTTTCTGCTAGTAGGTGTGACGGACAGACAGACGGAGCTCTTATTATAGTACTAGTGTGCGCGGCCCGTCAAAAATGAGGGTATTCAACACTTTTCTTGAATAAATTTACCACATGTGGATGACAAACAAATACAGGGTGGGGCATAAGTTACGCACCCTTTTGAAGGTAAATTTTAAAAATTTATTACCTCAATATACACTGGGTATCTGTAGACAGGAAACGACATGTAAATAAACTTTAAGAGTTCCTCTATCGTTTGCAATTAACCCTATCGTTATACCTTTCATAGTTTATTTATTATACATTTTTTAAAAGCGTGCGTTACTTATGCGCCACCCTGTATATCCAACCTAACAGTACCCATGAAAAAAAGGATTCTTGTACTTGCGTACGTGAGAAACTCGTATCACAGATACAGTCATTATTACTACCATTATGAGGGTGACAAAGAAATGGAAGAAGCGGACTCCAAACAAATAAACCGAGGGTATTATTAGGTAATATCGGGACCCGTGGAAATTCCATGGACAATGTCATCATTGAAGCTATAGGTGGACCCGTGAAAAAGATAGGCTCCTGCCAACATTATCCAACCTGTGCTAACCTAACCTGTCCTAAGCTAACATATCCTAACCTTTCCTATCCCAACCTATCCTAACCTAATCAAACCTATCCTAACTGAACCTATCCTGAGAAAATGTCATACATATCACTGCATGTATAGGCAATCTCATAATGTTACACTGAGGAATTCGGTATCCATGATACCGCAAACTCAGACGAAAACGTATCGAATACCAAACAAATAAATATACATCCCATGTTTCTTACGTAGCGGACACCAAACATATTTATAAATAAATATATCAATAAACTTACAACGGGTATCATTAGGCTAGATAGATTTCATAAAAGACAGATGTGGTCTAGTTGAGGAAGTTTCGTCTGGAGGTAAATACTTGTGGATATCCACCATATTATGCGTTCGCCTACAAAGTGAAATGCGTACCTACACCCACAGCGTGCGGAGGCGCATCTTTACATAAAAAGATTCAGAGTCTCTCACGTTAGAGCCTTTTGCCATTTCATGAATGTAGTAAATAGTGTGAATAGAAACGAAAAATTTGCTAGTCTTAATGAATTACTTCAGCTTGCGACCTCATCCTTTTTTTTTGTACATGCTGAATTAGAGAACAGGTTCAATTACGGTTTGAAATGTAATCTATGTATATAAAAGTTCTAGGTATCAGGACAACCCCTTTGTACAATCGCAAAATGAGGTGAAGCCATATTGGATAAGTTGCCCAGGATTTCTGCAGTGAAGGAGTTATAAAAAAGACTTATTAGATGAATCGTTGAATTGAAGGAGGTATCGACATTTCAGATGATTTTAGATGAAATTAACGATACGTTCACCGATGAGCTAAATTTCAATGTCAAAAAGGAGAAAAATTTTTAACTTTAAATTTACTAAATTATCAAAGTCGCAGTCTTATTTCATTTTAACACATCAGGAACATAACTCAGAATAAGTCTAAATTAATAAATTTTTGGCTAATGTAAAATGACCAATTACGAGCTATGAGAGTTTCGGGGTAAAATATTCATCTTAAAAATATTAGTATACTTTCAAGTTCAATTTCATTCGGCGACATCTTCCAATGAAAATTACTCTCTAGGAAATTATTTAGAATCATTTGTGATAAGTTTCCAAGTGTACCGAAATGAACATCATAATGTGATGTACAGCGTGCCTTTTTTCTTAAAGTCAAACGTACAGTTATGTAAAAGATCACAAACTTAAAATAAATTTGATTAGACTTTAGACAGAATGATAATCCACCGTAACTTTCTTTTGAGAAGAGCTCGTACTTCAGCCTCGTTACTAAACAAGACTTCTTGCATGGAGCGCGAGCTTCTCCGAGTTCCTGCCTGCTCAGGACCTACTCCCGCAATGCAACCAAGCTGTCCCGCTTATCAAGTCAACTCTTTGTTGGAGCCACGGGTTGACGGACGTAGCTTGTCTATGACGCAAGGCCCTTCTTTGTTCCTCTTCATCACCAAATCCTTTTGCGGCCCCAGTGTTGATGTTCTCAAGGTATTTTGCTTGACGAGCTAATTTACATGAGGTGCTTTATTGATATTTATGTTGACCAAATGTTAACATTGGTCACAACAGCTTGCAACCTCGGTTCTTGTATATTTTCGCCAGTTATTTTCATTGAGTATCGGTTCCAACACCAAAGTGTCTAGCGTTTTGCTCGTGGCTTTACTTATGCTGAGAATACGCGTTGCATTTTAAGCATTACACAGGTATTTATATCTAATATGTTACAAACGGAAAAAAATTTCATCAAAATTGGTGGTTATAAGCCATAATTTTTCATGCTCAGCTCTAGTAAAACATTTAGTAAATTGAAGAAAAGATTGCCTGACGGGAAATACTCTAATAATAGGCTCTTCTAAATGGAAAGCAAGCCAGAGGCCAGCAGAATGTAATGCTCAAAGAAAAAGAAAAATCTGACGCTTTCCTGGAAAATTCCATGCACATCTGAGCGCTCTTCAAAGAAAAAGGATATGGTTTCTCTGAATATTGAGAAACATTCGCGAATCAATCATAAAGCGATTCCATTCAAATTTTTCTGGGAAATAAAGCCGTTTGGAAAGTTTTAGATATATTATTAAAAATATTTATTATCAATTATGAATAGTGTAGGGTGTGTTATGCGTGTCGAAAAAATTGAAGCGTTAAAGTAGATTTCAAGATGTAAACATGTTGAAATTCACTTATTATAATAAGGAGGTTAAAATCGTTGCGCTAAAACAAACACTACAGTGCTCATTCTAGGATTGGTAATTGACATGGAAATTGTGTTGATGAGTAATTTAGAAAAAATTAGTCAAGTTTTAAGAAAAAATAAGTCAAATCGATGTTAAACTGAGCCTGAACCGAGCATGAAACTTTAAATTTTCTGCATGTTTTAAAGCTTTAATAGAAACTAAGAAATGAACAATTTAGCATGCTGGTCGCTATGTGAGCCGCCGGTGCACACGGAGAAAATTTTCATAATGTTGCTGACCCACCAGTAGCCATCATTCAATTTCCATGAATACCTAATCAAAGCTAAATGAAGGCTTGATACAGTTAATGTTTGCTACTTTAGAAATGGCGAAATTGAATTGACTTTTAATTTGATTTTAATATTGAACATCAGTTCAACCTATCACGATGAACGTGTTAAACAATTTAAAGAATCCTTCTACTGTTGGTGGATTTTTATAAGATTTCAAACTCCAAAATGTTCTAAATTTTACCTATAGATTTTTTGACCGTCATTAGGAAATTTTAGCACCTGAAGAAAGACGATGAACCCTACTGACAACGGAATAACTTAAAAGATGAGGGTAAATATTGCTCGTTCGAAAAGAAATGGCTAATCGGTTAGGAATTCAAAAACGGATTCCCATGTGGCATAATAAAAGCTTAAAAACACGTGTATTAGTGCAGGGTGCGCGAGTTTTTCAGCCTGTGGAATAATTTACCCGCTGTGCCACGCCACCTTTCTCAACCCGTGAGCTGTTGACGAATAAGGAGGGCGGAGACTCGAAATCTTAAAAGATACATTCAGTTTACCTCACGAGCGTTGGTGTGCTGTAGATTTTGAGCCCACGTACTGTACGTTAGCAAATTTGGAACATATGGAATTCTTACAGACAACAAGCACGCCATTAGAAAGTTTATTTTCCGAATTAAAAGTACTTCATTTTCTGTTTTTGCAATCCAAAATTCATTCGAACTTTATTCGAGTGAAATTGTTCGATACGAAAGGTGGGAAACCTCAATTTGAGTTTCGATGGGTAATCACAAATGACAGCTTGTGGTTAGTAAACTCCAGTGAATTAGAAAATTCTGACAGGAATTAGGATTATGAAAAAATAATATTCCGTCGAAAAATAATTGTAGCTCATTTTAAAACGGATCGAAGGAAAGTATTTAACTGTGAAATAAAATTTCAAATTAGACGATTAAGTTCTAAAAGAAAAGTAAATAGAATGAATTTATTTTAACATACACAATTTTATCATTGTTTATTTTCAAGGGAAAGAATGGAAGTCAGAACTTTATCATTAGCAATCATACCGAAAACACAAATACATGTAAAAAAACAGATAATTTTTTCGAAACTTTCTTCAAGTTTTGTGAATAAAAAAGCCTTTTTCATCCATCGTCTAATTTACTTTGGGCGTGGATATCACTCATGATCATTAAGTGACCCGTTAATTTTTCAATAACAGAATGTGATATCAAGAAGATAAAAACTAAGGAATGTGATAGCACCATATAAATGCAAAAAACATTGTCGTTATAACACTTCTGAAGTCTTGAACAAATAAGTTTGAGCGTAGGCAAAGGCTTAATTTTCATGTTAGCAAAAGTTACGGGAATATTTTCGTTAAGCGTGAATATTTACTATTTTCTTTTTCCATGTGCTGAAGATAACTTCGCAGAGAGATACTTTGCGTTTCCAAGAAGTCTAAATTTATTTTTGAATCTTTCAATCCATAGAGCGAAATTATTTTAACTCTTTCATCATAAAATCGTTTTTTACAATATTTTGATAGAAGCATAAATTTCACGTTCACAAGAAATAGGAGACTGATGGTATGCAGTATAGCATTACATTAACCGTTTAGATGGCTACAGGATAAACTGCGCAGTTTTGAGAGGAATACGGCGATGGTAAAAATTAGAACTAATTTTTAATTTTTTTTTAAATTTTCTAATTCTGTGTTTTTCATTCTTGGTTAATTGCATAACAGCATTTTTAACACTCGCTAGAAAATGTGTCTTTTCTAAATGAACATGAAGAAGCATACTTCGTTTCGAGCACATTCCTGAACACATTTGGAATTAGAAACTGCTACTGGACATCGGGCAAAATAAAATACAGTAATAAATATGAAGCAATCGAATATTTATCGTATGTAATACATTGTAATCGAAACTCAGAAAACAGGAAGTCAATGTAATCGTGATGTGAAGATGAAACCTAATCCATTTTTTGAAGTTTGTCATCGAAAGCTGGCATCTTCCAGACAACCTGATGTCAGCGCCAGTCTAATGACTGCGGTTGTGATAATGGTAATACGATTACAAAAATGTTTACGAAATGGTGTTGAGTGAAACATTGATTTTTCCATCCGAAGAAATCTCTCCATTTATTCATTTGAAATGCGGGTCGTAAATTTTCAAAACTTAGTTTCTTTACGGGGAAAGAAGATCTTTTCATTGGACATTTTACGAATGTGTAATTGAGTTCACAGAAGATCGTTGATCAACGAACGAAGTTGAGCGTGCCTCCTGAATTTCCCCGAAATTTAATGCTACGACTTTGATCCAGGAAAATGAATGGATTTTGCTTCGAGGAATTTACACTGCAAACAGTCTAGTGCACACAAACGTGACTCGCAGCCAGGCTGCATCGTCTCTAGGCATTCTGACGTGCGTGTGTGTGTGTGTGTGTGCGAATGTGTACGTATGCTTGCGCGGAAGAACGCTATGTAAGTCTACCTATCTTCGCCCTATTTGTGTGTTGTACTAGAGGTCCAGAATTGGTTAGATTATAGGACTCGTTAAATTTTATAGACATGCACTGATGATAGTAAGATTGTGCTCGATGCAGAGTTTTTTCTGCAGTATTTGATTTAAATGTCATTCATGAGTTTACGACGGGAACAAAATATCTTGTTTTATCCGTGGCTTTTTAGATAATTTGGAAATAAGTGTTACCTTGGCAATATACATATATATGTATAGGAAATATTCTCTGCGCTTAACGCTGAAAGATGATCTCAAGGTAATGTTCATGAACGACAATTATATACCGTAAAAAAGGCAAGATAAATATTTCGTCTGCTGATTCTCCCCATTAACTCTGTACACAAGAACAAAATTTAGGTTGGATGAAAAGAGCGTTTGTAAGCATTTACGGCGCTTACACATATTTCGTCAGAGAGCTGCTTCAGTAATATTTGTTCGATTGTCAGAACAATAAATTCCAAAGACTGGTATTTTGCAGACCATGTTACCTTATTGTCAACTCTGCACAATGCTGTCTTTAGTTCAGTTGTTGATGAATTAGTTTCTTGGGGCAGAAATATATGTTGTTTACCGATGAGTAATTGTAGATCAACTGAGTGACTTGTAGATAATTTTTACACAGAAATTACCCTCCCTTCTTTGCAGATTTAAAATTTTGACCATCAGTTGTTTCCGCACGTTGAAACTCTTTGGTACTCGTCACATCTCATTTTACGCACTGCATCTTAAATTCTTTTGTTCAACCATGTTAATTGGGACTTTGAGTTGTAAATTGTACAATACGAGTGACAACTTCTTCGGTAATGACGAACGATAATTATAATTACGTACAGTTAAAGCAAAAAATTAGGTCTGTCAATTTTTAAACAAATTAACGAGGGAAGTTTAGTCTAAAAGGCGTAGGTCTGCGGTATCAATGTTAGCTACAGAGCTACGAAATAAAATTGATTTCAGTATTAATATTATATGTGAAATTCATTGGATCTCTGCGAAAAATTGTGACTGTCTTTAGCTTCATTGGATCGAAACCTATTTATTCTTTGAATACATGCTTACAGCTAGAGATGGAAAAATTTTCAATTGTATTTTACCAAGAAGATTAGGACTAATAAGTCTTCAATACGACTAATAACGTTTTTATTTTGCGTGCTGCACCTTCACAAATTACAGAGGAACGAGCCAGGAGGCAATGTGAGCTCAGTGCGAGGTCGTCCTTACGGTCTACTGTTCTTAGGAAATTTCGTCAGCGAGTCCGCTGTCGTTCGGTTAACAGTTAAACCTTTGTTAAGTTTAGAGTCAGGATAAGTTGGGTAAGCTTAGGATAAGTTAACACGTGTCAGGATAGGTTGGGAAAAGATGGGATACTTACGGATTGGGTCTGTAATTTAAGATGTTAACTTCGAAAGGTGAAACTGAAGTTCAATTTTTAACACAAATTGGAGATATGTTAGAGAACAATTTTGTAAACTACAATCATTAAATGCGTCGTGCCTTCGTTTAGTTTTCATTAATTATGAAAGAAAATTAAATTTCTCTCTACTACACCTTTTTCACTTCAAATTAATCCAAGTCAAGTTCAATTTAATACAAATCAAGTTCAAATTAATTCAAGTCAAGTTCAAATTAATCTAAGTTAAGTTCAAATTAATCCAACCCTAAGATGAGTTAAAAATTGACATAATCACTTGTTAATTTGAGCCTTTGTGTTAAATATGCATCTATTGGATGTAATGAGCAAGAAAAACGTTTTTCCTTTCAGCAAGGAATACATAAAATTTTTGCCATAAAAAAACGAGCTGTCATAAAATGAGGTAAGTATCCAGCATCAGGAGGCAGAGTGTGATTCAGATCTTTGAGCAGAGTAACAGATAGAAGTCAAATATAAAAAACTCCGTATTATACTACACATTAAAGTTGTTTTACAATTCTACATTAATGGCAGTATGCATCCATTCAAATATTTATGTTCCAAGGCAATTTTATGTTACATACACACATAGCAGTATCGAGGATTTATTTACACTCATGTAAAGATTTATTTGCGTGAAATTCCACTTCATCACATATATAAAATCATATATGCATGCAACTACAAAAGATTATCATTGGACGTTATGTAAATTTAACCTTTGAGAGAAATATAGCAACGAAGTCTGTTTTTGCTTGTTCAAACGACTTTTGAAAAAAACAAGTTACAATTTGTTTCAACGACAGAGATGATATATTTGCTTTGGCCTATTCATTTGAAGGGATGGCACAATTTTTATTGCTAATGCAGGATTGTATCTGTGTAGTAATGTACTCATTTACATTGCAATCAAATGGCATCGTACATAAGTACTCAGTGAATCGCATTTGCATGTTTCTTTTATAGGTTAAATTTACCTATCGTCCAATGATAATCTTTTGTAGTTTCATGCATGTATGATTTTATATTTGGGATAAAGTGGAATTTCACGCATATAGATCTCTATATGAGTGTAAATAAATCCTCGATACTACTATGTGTGTATGTAACATAAAATGGCCTTGGAACATAAATATTTGAATGGATGCATACTGCCATTAATGTCGAATTGTAAAACAACTTTAATGCGTAGAATAATACAAAGTTTTGATAATTGATTTCTATCTGTTACTCCACTCAAAGATCTGAATCACACTCTGCGTCCTGATGCTGGATACTTACCCCATTTTACGACAGCTCTTTTTGATATTGCAGAAATTTGATGTATTCCTTGCTGAAAGAAGAAACGTTTTTCTTGCTATCAAATCCAATAGATACATATTTAATGCAAAAACGCTCAAATTAGCGAGTGATTGTGTCAATTCTTAACTCAACTTAGGGTTGGATTAATTTGAACTTGACTTGGATTAATTTGAACTTGACTTGGATTAAATTGAACTTGATCGGGATTAATCTGAACTTGACTTTGATTAATTTTGAATGAAAAAGGTGTAGTCGGTTAGCAGCATTATGAAAATCTCCTCAGTGACCACCGGTGGGTCACGTCGCAGTCAAAGTGTTAAGGTTGCCTCGGAGTACATCACGCAAAACATTTTAATGGGAATCGTACTTCGTAAAATATATGTTTGCCCCAAGCAGTATCCACTGTGCAGTTCTAAGGAAATAAAAATTTGGTTCATGTTATTACTGAGAGCCCAGCGTAGAAGGTGACAGACAGCCAACCAATGATGTTTTAAGCTAACATCTCAGTCGAAATTTCTAAATACTACACCGCTCGAGACCTGTTAGATCAGGTTGTTTAGATAAGCTATTTTTACCTCTAGAAAGTGGTTTGAAAGCGACTTAACGAGGATGGAGGTAGTTCGACATCATCTCACGCGTTGAATGCAATGGGTCAAACTGAAGTTCAATATTCAACTCAAATTTAAAGTAAATCGTAGAGTGCAATTTTGAAAATAGTAATCGTGAATGATGCCTTAATTTAGCTTTAATCAAGTATCTAGAAAAATTGAGTTTTTAACTATTGGTCGTTCAGCAGCATTATGAATTTCGCCTGCGTGGCCATCCGTGGCTCACTTTCCGGTCAAAGTATTATAAAAAATTCCCTAGAAAAATTTCAAATTGGAAATGTTTACCGTAAAGCGGAAACTTGTAACAGACCGCATCTAGAATGTAATAAAATGAATTTACATAATGAAATGAAGAAAGTAGAATGCAATTTTTTTCCGCGAATTAGTGAAACATATTATCTGAACTACGAAGATGAAATATGAATTTCTGCTGTTT
>JACJUY010017027.1:0-12008 GCA_014220935.1 Platorchestia sp. MABIK | reverse complement strand
TGTGCTAAGTATCCAGCATCAGGAGGCAGAGTGGGATTCAGATCTTTGAGCGGCGTAAAAGATACCAGTCAATTATAAAAACTTCTTATTAAACTACTCACTAAAGTTCTTTTAAATTCTACATTTATGGCAGTTTGCATCCATTCAAATTGTTATGTTCGAAAGGTAATTTTATGTTACACACATACATAGTAGTATCGAGGAATTATTTGCACTCGAATAGAGATTTATATACGTGAAATTTCACTTTATCACATGAATCAAATCATATATACACGCTACTAAATAAGATTATCATTGTAGATTTAATCCATAAAAAAATATAGCAACAAAGTCCTTTTTCGCTCGTCCAAACGATTTTCGTAAGAAGAAGTTACAATTTATCTCATCGACAGATATGAAATACTTGCCTTGGCCTAACAATTTGAAGGGATGGCAACATTTTTATTGCTAGTGCAGGAATGTATCTGTGTAATGTACTCCTATCAATTGTTTTCAAACGGAATCGTACATAAGTACTCAGTGAATCGCGTTTGTATATTTCTCTTAAAGACTAAATCTACATAACGTCCAATAGTTCTCTTATGTATTCGCATGTATATGATTTCATACATGTGATAAAATGAAATTTCAAATATGTAAATCTCTGAATGAGAGTGGAAACATCCCCGATACTGCTATGTGTAACATAAAATTACATTTTGAACTTAAATATTTGAATGGATGCATACCAACCTTAATGCAGAATTTAAAATAATTTCAATGAGTAGTACCATTCAAAGTGAACTGGTTATATTATATATTTGACTGTTTTTTTTACTCTGCTCAAAGATCTGAATTGCACTCCGCCTCCTGATGCTGGATACTTAGCACATTTTGCGACAGCTTGTCTTTAAATTGTAACACAGGCGAAAGTTTTATGTATTCCTTGCTAAAAGGAAAAACGATTTTCTGTCTCATGACATGCAATAGAAGCATATTTCATGCAAAAAACGCTCTAATTAATGAGTAATTGTGTTAATTCTTACCTCAACCTAAAGTTGGATTAATCTGAATTTGACTTGGATTAAGTTGAACTTGACTGAGAATAATTTGAACTTGACTTGGATTAATTCGAACTTGACTTGGATTTATTCGAATTTGACTTGGATTTTTTCGAACTTGACTCGGATTTATTCGAACTTGATTTGGATTTATTTGAACTTGACTTGGATTTATTCGAATTTGACTTGGATTAAAATGAATTTGACTTGGATTAAAATGAACTTGACTTAGATTTATTTGAAGTGAAAAAGGTAACGCCAACATTGGCGAGCACGTGGTATCATACTTTAGGTTTCAAAGTTTCTTAAAGTTCTCACAACTCTAAAACTTAGGAGTTTTGGGCATTTAATCATTCGTGAAAATTTATTAATTTTGAGTTTTCAACCTACGGTGAAAATTTATCCGCACAAAATAAACTATACATTTTGAAACGCTAGGTGTCTCCATAAATTTGTAACAAATATGTGTTTTTGTATTCAATTTCCCCTATGTTCATACAACGGGAATTAGCTTGATTGAATGGTATCATAAATACCATTCAAATGATGTGAAAAACCTAACATCTGCTCACTTCTGTTTATAAGTAAAAAAATTTTGCTTGAAAATTGATTCTATTGTTGAGAAAATGCAGCTTATCGCGGAAAAAAGATTTGGCAAATTTGTTGAAAACTTCTTTGCTAATAATAATTTGAAATATAATACACAGTTGTTGCTTGCTTTGTTGGTGTGTACGTGTGTGATGTTCATAAGGATGCTAATTGACCGTATCAGTGATAAGAGTTTCACCAGAGCAAGTACAAAAATATTTAAATCGCGAATCCTGTTAGGGTTGATCTATTTGTTTGTCATCTAGATCTGGGGACTTTTTTAAAGAAAACTATCGAATCCTGTCATTTTTGAAGAATCAATGTACACTAGTAGAAAAACATTAGTATAACTTGATTTTTAACATTTGATTGCCAATTTAAAAGTCGTTCGTAAATAAAGATCATAATAACCATGTGTACAGGTTGCAATACCTGCAAGCAGTAATATTTATCTTATAAATTGTGAATAGGTGGAGTTGGAGNGAGCGCTAGTTCCCATAGATACAATAGTTGTATCCCCCTGAGGGGAATACGAGCAAAGTGGTGAGCCTCGTATACACGTGTCACGCCTCACGGCCGAAATGTCCCCTAGGTGTAAAAGGACCTTTATTTAGTTCGATGGGTGCTCGTACTTTTAACCTTTTTCATTTTCGGGCAACCTGTCAATTAAAAGTGGCTGTACCTCTAGACCAGTGATTCCTAACCTGTGGGTCGTGACCCCAAATGGGGTCACGAGGCTATTTTCATGAGGTCGCCTGTTCATTTTGAAAAAAATGTCATAGTATTGTATATACTGAGAAACAATTTGAAAACAATTTTCTGTAGAGGTACTTTTTTGATCAAAATTAGACTATTATTTGCCTGTTGATGCTAAAGCTGTAGTAAGTTTTTTCTAGCACGTATAGTTCTTTCTCCACAGCTTACCCACCCGATAAGCAAAATTCCACTGGTTAGCTGTCGTAAAACTTACCAGCTGATTGCGATTTGGCCCATCTAGAGCTATGTGGCAGCTTGTCTGTGCAGTCATAATATACCGTCAGCTAGAAGATCAATTCCTAATTCATCTGAAATTCCAGTGCCAGGTTTCGAACAACTACCTCCTCGAGAAGATCTGAGTGATGTTGAAGAACGTAGTGACAGCAATGATACAGAGTTTGACATTCACGAGGATCCAGTTTGTAGGGTATTTGATCAGCACGAGTTGAATGATTTAGCACGTAATATGGGCCTATCATAAAAAACCTCAGAAATACCAGCTCCAAGACTGAAAGAAAAAACATACTTGAAAAAGGAGTGAAGGTATCATGCATTTGAACTAGTTAAAGTACATTCCTGCAGTACATACTTTCGAATGCAGGCGGTTTTGTATTTAGCCATAACATTCCTGGTATCAGCTAATAGACGAAAACCTGAAGGGATCAGCTAATAGTTTGGGACTTGGAAGGCGGTGGGTATTTCAACAAGACAATGACCCAAAGCACACGGCCAAGTCTGCAACTAGCTGGCTCCAAGGAAATAAGATAAATGTGCTGCCATGGCCTTCGATGAGTCCTGATCTCAATCCCATTGAAAACTTGTGGCAGGAATTAAAAGTCAACATTTAACAAGAGAGCTCCAAAGAATCTTCAGGAATTGAAACGCATCGACATTGAAGAATGGAACAATATTTCATCTAAAACTACGGAAAAGCTAGTAAAAAACTATAATAAAAAGTCTTTTAATGTTATGAAGATGAAAGGTCACGCTGTTGATTATTAAAAATGTTCTCAAATGGTAGATTCACTTCAATAAAGTGTTGTAAAACTTACTGTGTGAATAATTTTGTCTTATCGTGTGTCTGAAGTTCAGCTTGTTAAATCTTTCAAAATTAATATTTTGTTCTAGAAACTTCGTATTATTGTCACTCATATGTGCTTCAAACCCTATGAAAATCTTATGCCTGTGGCAACAAGAGTTTTGAGTAATTCTAGAAAGTTTTGAAAGACGAGGGGTGTACCATTAATTTCGTTGCTAACTGTAAAAAACTTTCATTTGAATTTTAGTATAATCGCTCTCAAGTTAAAAGGTTCTTGAAAACTTGAATCTTTTTCATCGTCGTCTTGGCAGTCTGTATTAAACAAGGCGTTCGTAAACGGCTTAGTCCTTGCAGTGAGTGCCCTCAGAAGAAAGCTGTCAATTTTCAAATTCTGATTCTGTTAGTTATATTCTTTTCTTCAGGTTCAGAAGCACCTATTATTCATGACGGGAATTGTTTTTGTTTGAAACCATGACGCTTGAAAAATTCTTCTTCAAGTTTCGATAAAAGTTTATTTTGACTTCTAAAAATCTTAAATTTAATTATCTTGACCTGCGTGGTGGGCTTTCTAGTAAAAGAAAATTCTAGTTGAAGAAATTTCCTCATAGAAATTTTTCGATTTGACACGTTAAATGTGGCGGGTTAAACTAAAGTTCAAAATTCAACTCAAATTAGAGTTAATTTTAGAGATCAATTTTGAAAATAACGAACGTCAAATGTATTGCGCCTTCATTTAGTTTATGTTAAGCATTTAATGAAATTGAGTTAGTGAATGCTGGTCGGTCAGCAGCATTATGAAAATCCCCTCAACCGGTGGGTTACATCGCACTTAAAGTGTTAAATATTCTCCTCTTGATTTTCTTGGTATATGAGATTGAGTTAAGCATTCATTTTATGACTTTCAAATACTGGAAATTTTGTGACTGTATCAGTGATTATTTTAAAAGGCTGTCTTTGGTGTTCATCATTCACTAGAAGTAACTTACTCAAATGAAGTGACTAGTGAAACAGAACCCAGTTTTACACTGCAACAAAAATGAGTCACAAACATCTTATGAAACAAGTGATCTATCAATTTCAATTTGTTTCTGCGTTACTCAGGAAGCAATGTTATAACATCATTTTTACTTTTCAAATACTCAAGTCAAGGAGCGAAAACTATTGAAAGAAAATTTCGCCGAAACTGTGTTTAAATTTTAGATTTAAAATGTGACATAACAACAGAAAAATTGGAACCAATACTCAAATTTAGGATCACTCCCCACTCTTTTAACCCATTACCGTCAAAGTGGATTTCAAAATCCACTTCCATAAACAGCACTAATATATTTTATTCCTTGAGTAATTTGTACCCTAATGTGCCTTTCGAAGTTCATTGTCGAGTGGCAGTCACTTCCTCGTTTTGATGTCGGTGACTACATGATGCTGGTGTCAGTTTAATGATGGTGGTTGTGATAAGGGTAATATGAGTTCAAAATGCGGACTTTAAAGGGTGAAAACCGCTGATGGGTTGTTTCAGCGCCTGGTGGATAGAATCAGCTGGAGTGAAATGCTAAAAAAATGTGGCAGCATTCGATCAGTACAAATTTCGTCTTAGATTCTGCCTCAACGTCATCTGACCTTAGGATTTTAGAGTCGTTACATACTTTTAAACGAAAACCGGCCTTCAACAAAACCGACAGTAACTGTTCATACCTGTTGCAAATAGTAAATAGAAAGTAATCTCGTAGATCATATTTTTCTTTGACATATTTTCATTTTTGTTTTATGTTTTAACTACTGTCTCCAACATTTTGTTTTTCTTTTATTTCAGCCATAATGGTTAGTACTTTATTGAACTGATGATGGAGCTGGACTCCAAGACGTTTTCCTATTAAAATGATTAATTTCCTTGGAATGTACTCGTTTTTAAGCTCCTCATATTATATCTTATTACAACTTTGACATTCCTTCTCTTGTTACTTCAACCTATCACTGGTAGTTATTGAGGCTATCGATTTTACAGACTCCTTTTAAACCAAACCACGAGTGAATACATGTAAAGAAAAATGCAAGATAGTGGCGTAAATAATATGAAAATGACATCGGAATCTCCTCTACAAAATTTCTTTAATGAAAGAATGACAATTTGAACTTATGATTACGCATCGCAGATTCTAGCACACGCATGCGAGCAGTGTGGCGGGAACGAAGCCTGGCATTGACTACCGCAGTAACCCAAGATTAGGAAGGAGCAAAAATTTGAGTAGTTTCCTCCTATTGAAGCGCTTTACCCTTAGTAAACTGAACATCGGCCTTGAAGTTGGCCAGTGATGTACACGAAGCCGAAAGGGAAAATAATTAGCGGGGGAATAATCTGTTGCCGAACGAGTACTACGGCAAGAAAATCCATACCACAGAACTATAAACAGCTGGCTAAGTCTTCAGATAACGAAGGAAACAAACAGCTTAGTTTGCCGTTCGAGTATCGCTCTCGACTGAATTATCGGGAGACAGCAAGCAAAAGATGATGTTTACAATGATCTCAGTTTTTTGAGCACTGGTAGGACAATTTAAATACGTTTTCGTTGAGTTAAAACTTGAAACTCTAGATGTACTACATGACTTTGGAATTCGGTGGTGAGCAGTGATCTTTATTCCAACTTTTTTGTTCAGATTTTGAAAGTATGGTAGCTTTCCTAAGAAACTGTTCAAGAAGATTCCATCATTAGCATTCTGGTGCTATGGATCCGAATCATCTGAGATCAAACCTTTATCCACATCCCGAAAGTGTTTTGCAATCGACCTACTCGCTGAATCGATTTGAGACGCAATGTTCCCTCTAGCCCTGCTATGATGTGTTAATCATATTATTCTCGTACATCACGAACTGCTCATGTTTGGCGGTTTTGTGGCAATTGTCTTGAAGTGCATCCATGTTATTTATTCATGAAGGACCTTACAAAGTATTCTGCAAAAAAATCAAAACAGAATAAACCAAAACAAGCAATCGTTTTGGCAACTATTAATGCTTATTGACGTGCGTATTTCCGAGTTTCCTGCTCATTTTACTCTGAAAACTCTGGTTGGTGAATGCCTTCATTTCATTCCTTGTCAAAATTAATGTAGAAAGATACACATAACTTTGTACTTCGCTGAGTTCACTGCACTTCTCAGTGTTATTGTTAATCAAAAGTTAATTAAAAATTGGTCATTCAAAGCCATTTAAACTATCACTTCTCTAACACGTACAAAACATACCCCTAATACAACTTCATCTCGAGTAAAGGCCCATGTTTCAGCGATTGTTCTAGCTCTCAGATGAAGTCCTTGTGAGGTCTATACTGTAGATTTGCATTGAATTACGTTGAAGTAAAACATAGTTATGAATTATATGATTTATGCTTACGTTGAGTTTCTTATCTTGAAATTCAGATGGCTGCGCAATGAAAAACACGCATAAAATGATTTTTTGTGATATTCTAAGACTCACATAATGGACGAGTTTTACCGTGGAAATGATGACCTGCTTGGAGGAACACGTACTGCTCTTACGCTATAGCCCACTTTGCTGTTTTAGTCACGGTAAAATGATTAAACTTTCGACTTGAATGCAGTATCTCTTTAAACTTTATCACATCTCGAATATCATTAAAGTTTATCTAGATAAGTCAACGATAATTCGTTCATTACGTTCAGTATTTGCTGCTAATATTCTAAAAGAAATCTTCACAATCCTGAAAAACTATGCACCACTGAAAGGAATCTTATTTGAAGCTGGTATGAGACACCGTGCGATCTTTTGAGCACCTCATTGGTGCTCGACAAATCTTACATGCATAGCAAAGAAATTGATTTATAACGACCTGTCATTTAAAAAAAAGGTAATTTATCTTAAAGCCGTGAGTCAGGCCTTTCAGGCTTGTGGAAAAAATAATCTTCGAGGTTAGAAACAGAAAATCTCGCATTAGCGTAGGAGGTAGACTGTTGATATATATAGAAGTGAGTGCAATATTTTTGACCTTATCAAATTGAAATCATGAGAAACCATGACAAAACACTACATGGAAGTTCCAAATTATTTCAAAGTTTTAATTTCTAAACGTCGTAAAGAGCTCCTATCAAGATATCTGGCATAAATTTTTCTTTAAATATTGTAAATTGCATTCGTTAAATGAGCTCGTACGAACAATATTTCTGAGTTGAAGATTTTTATTTAAACCAAGAAACAGTCCATTTTGAACAGTGATCTGAGCGTTTATCAGCGGTAGTGCGAAAATAGATGCAGCGCTTTTGAGAAAATGTTAACTTATTTCGAATTTTTTTACTTGCGGACAACTAATGTTTTCCTCCTCTATGGTAATCTTGCTTTTCAGAGAAAGATTTTCAATTCCTTGATTAACAGCAGCTATTCTCGTTCCAACAAATAAAACTTTCCTCAATAGATTTTGACACCACACGAACTACAGGATTAACTCATTCACTGTCACACTTTGCTTAGCAAGCCACACTAATGCTACCCAGACGAAGTCCTTTTACTATTCACTGTAGTGCAGTTCCTACGATCTTCCAAAGGACTCACTAACGTCTCAATTTCTTACCACGCAACCTTCCATAAGAGAAAGACTGCACTGCAGTCGAATAAACTTTAATTTTATGGCAATTAATCCAAGGAAGAATGTTAGCACGTTTCCTGAGAAGGAGCCCATGGGTGGTCACTGAGGGAATTTTCACAATGCTGCTTACCGACCTGCAGTCACCAACTCAATTCTCATAAATACTTAATGAAAGCTAAATGAAACCACGATCCAGTTAATGTTTGCTATTTTCAAAATGGCTCGCTATGAATTTGAATTGAATGTTGAACTTCAGTTTAACCCATTACAGAAAACGTGTTAAGGTAATGATGGATGGAATGTTAAGGACTTGAAACCCTGGAAACTGCGTTGACGACGCGCGCTCTTCACGATGATGGGCATGGAGCTTCAAGCTGCTCCTGAGCTCACAGCCTGGTGACCATTCTTGCTGTTCTACAGATAGACCTTCGTTCACTTTTATTCTTGTCCGAGACCTTCTTGGCTGTATTTTGGTAGATTTTACCAGTTTCAGTGAAAAATTTCTGAGTTACACTTCCATAGCAGTATGTTTATGTTCAATACAATAGANCGATAATCATGCATAAATAAGCATACTACTCGGCGAACCGTGTGCATACTTTTCGAAGAGGCGGCGAAAAAGTTAGACTGGGTAGCCTCAGCCCGGCACACTTCTGTTGCTGCTTGTTTAAGAAAGCCGGTCCGAAATTCGCAACACTACCTTGTTGTGGGGAAAATAAATGACTAGGATTCACAGTAGTTTAAAAATCTGAGTGGCTGCATGCAGTGACCACCTGCACAGCAATGACTGCTTGTTCGGGCCTTTAGTCCTTGTACGACAATACATTTTAAAGTTTCTCGTAGGTATGAAATTAATTATTTTGCTTCCATAAATCGTTGTACAAAAGTTCCAGAGATAAAGAGCTTCTCGCAAACCATGACTTTGAAATATTATTGAAAGGGTTTAGCAAATTATAAATGCTCAAAATCGTCTGAACCCATTGCACAACGACGAGACGAGAAGACGAGTGTACCCCATCGCGATCTAAATTACGAGAACTATTTGCAAAGCCTTTTGCGAAATGGTTTTCTCTTCAGTTTATCAAGGAATTGGCTCAGCAGTTCGACACTCGCAAGGTTATTTTCATTCTAGGTAGAGAAATCGTGGCTTTACACTAGATGACGTGTAAATTATATCACGAGGTGTCTGTAGAATAATTT
Organism: Platorchestia sp. MABIK; assembly: GCA_014220935.1. Classification (NCBI taxonomy): domain Eukaryota; kingdom Metazoa; phylum Arthropoda; class Malacostraca; order Amphipoda; family Talitridae; genus Platorchestia; species Platorchestia sp. MABIK. The sequence continues at coordinate 2,787 of JACJUY010017027.1, read as the reverse complement.
TTTTTATTTTGATCAATTTATTTCAAAAGCTACGTGCACGTGCACGAGACCTTCAGATATGTACTGCTGCAAATTCTTTGAAAATTCCGCTATGTTTCTTTATTTTAGCATTAAAACTATCCGGGATTAACTTCATCAGAATTTTGCACAACTTCATCGGGGATTTTGCGTCATTCCCCGTTAAACGGTCGACTCAATGTTCAACAGTAGGGGTGCGTATATGGGCGTGAGTGAAATGTTGTCCTATTTCTATTCGTATTTTGGTTGAGTAATTCACTCTTTGCCCCACTCTGAGAAAGAAAAGGCAGTTTGCAATGATTAGGAACTCTTCGAACGTTAGGGAATGTAAACATGTTCGAGAGTTGTAAAATCTATTTTAATTGAGTGCCCATGTTGATGTGTGTTGTGCATTGACACTCATCACAACTCATTAAGATTGGTACAGAAATATTTGACACACGTTACGACTTTCTAATGACGTAATTTTAAAAACTCATCTCAATGATTTGAGTTTTTTTTAACGTAGAAGCAACAGTACTTGGTTAAGAATTACCTGAATGAAGGACTGCTCACGAAGAACTGGACACTTCTTTGTGCTTCTCTGTACATTTCACAAAGAAACAAGTGCAACAATTAAAAACCCTTGCTCAAACCACAGTAAGAATCCTCCTACTTCTGTCAAAACCTGTGAGGAACTCGAAACATTGGAAGCTTCCGGAAATGGTACTTTTAATGACTCACCCATGCCTGTGCTTAGAGGCTGTATACAGTATTGTGTGCTAGGTATTTCTGGTATTTCTAGAAATTCTAATTTCTAGGTGAATACAAAAGAATTTTTTCTGACTGATGCATGTATATGACATTGATTTTTACATCGAATTGTCATAAGACGTCTAGGAGTGCACTCTAACTATTGCAGTCTGTCACACGATTAAAACTCTGATGTCGAAGAAACTCGTTACGAAATACCCCTTACTATAAGATGCCCGTAACAAGGACCAGATGAAAATATTTTTCAAAAATACGCATCTTTGTCAAGCAGATGGAAGTTTGCAAGTTCACATTACTATGTTCGATTATTGACACCTTCATGCAGGCATGAGCAACGTCAAACTCAGAAATAAATGTCGACAAGTAAAATAGAACTGGATAAGCACTGAAAAATACGGAATGTATGGTCAAGCTTTCACAACAACAAACTAAATTACCAATTTCTGTTGCGGATTTACCCATTCTGCAGGGAAACATTCTAAAATTTAAAATTCTTTAAATTCTGCTGCCGGTTCATGTGAGTCTATTATAACGTGCTATAAGTCTTCATGTAAGTCGGTATAACGTGTTCGTTGAAGCAATGAAATTAATTATTTCGCCTTCAATGTAATAATTTTTTTCAGGAATTAATGTTAATTTCAAATGATGAATTTCACGATGACTTGGTGTAAAGTATTTGTAAGTTGTTTTTGTTTCCATCCCTGTTTGCAATAATGATACGCCAGAACTTTCAGCCCCGAATTTGCACTCCGAGTTCAGTTTTCTTTTAATTTGTAAGACTTGTTACTTCGGCTACTGAGTTCCATTTTAAGATTACTGAACACTTAAAATAAATAGAATTGAAGGGTGACTAAAGTATAGTCACTACAAGTACCCTCACCCCAGAGTTCGAGCGATAAATGTTCAGATGATGAGAGGAAGAGTTGCTGTTGAGGCCTAGCGTTGAGGCCGAGCGATGAGGCCGAGCGATGAGGCCGTGCGATGAGGCCGTGCGATGAGGTCGAGCGGTGAGGCCGTGCGATGAGGCCGAGCTGTAGGTGTTTTGCGGCTCGGTTGTGCATTTTCGCGCATGGTTATACGTCTTGAAGTGATAGGAACATCTAGCGGAAATTACGACGAAGATTGACTGAAGATGGAGAGCATCTGCAGGTTTCACCAGATGTAAAGGCAGGCATTGTGGATGCTTAGGCCAGTTGGTGAACCAGCTGAAGAGCTGCTGGGGTCACCAGTTGAAAGGGGCAGCCAATGTGGAAGCCTCGGCCCGTTGGTGGACCCTCTGGAGTACTGCGGGGGTCTCCAGTTGTTGTAACTGCTGCATGAGGTCACCAGATGTAAGAGCTGGTGATTCTTCGGGGGTCACCAATAATTTGTAAGACCTGTTGTTGCTACTTCGGCCGTAGAGATTCATTTTTAGATTACTGAACACTAAAAATAACTAGATAAGATTTTGAAGGGTGACTAAAGTATAGTCACTACAAATTCTTAGCGTCCAAAACCCCGAGGCTTGCTTAAACTTACGAAGACATAACATATTGCCAACAGTTTATTTTTTTTTACACAATGACGATGAATGGGTTATTATTTAGTTCCTTCACTTCGGTTCTCAAAAAAGGGCATTTGGCAATAGTGATGCAAATAAGAAAAGTCAATTCTCTCTGGAATTATTTATAGTTTATTTCCCAAAAAACATGAAAGTGTTTGAATCTAAAATTGATTACTTCATCAGTCTTCAGTAACCTTCAAACGGAGGGACTATTTCTAGGAATATATATGTATCAATAACTACGATTGAATAAATACAAATTATACAAATGAAAATATAATCGCCGATTATAATTGATACATGCATATCTCGATCATGTACATGTATATAATAAAACAGGAGCAGTATGGAGCTTCGAGTGTTCGATGATAATTCGGAATAGGTTGGCAAGAAACCGAGGGAGGCTGGTGTGAGGGAGGACAGGGCGATTTCTAACCGTATGAGGCAGTATGGAGCTACTGAAGACAGTAGTT
>JACJUY010017026.1:0-12695 GCA_014220935.1 Platorchestia sp. MABIK | reverse complement strand
ACTACTCTACCTGCTCCCTCTTCTGAGAAAAAGGGATTTGAAATCGGATAGGTTTTTCTGCCTCACCCTGTAGTATCTTTACTTCCATTGATACAATAAGCACATAATGCTTAGAATTAACATTAAATAAACAAAATTACTTTGTTCTATGCTACCAATTTCGAAGAGTTCAAAAATTGTGCCGTTTGCTGGAATGGTACAAGCGTTTCTCTCTAATGCAAAACTTAGGGAGATGGACAAAGAACGACCTCAGGAACTTCTCGCCTGAAAACGACTTTTCCCCAGAAATCCATGTCCAAATAAAAAGAGAACATGCTTCTACGTTCGTTTCGAAAAAATAGAAAAATACTGTAGCACCTCACTCTTTTTAATGAATAGACAAGTAAAAATTATCGTGGGCAGACTTCATTTTGCCAGGAATATGGAAAGCCATTAGGAGACAGGCTCCGAAACAAGTTTTTGTCTATTCACTCGTCGGTTGAGTAATCGAGGGCAGTACTGTAGCGACCACCAGAGGTATGTGAGGGGCATAGAGAATGTACGGTATTTATGATTTGATGTTAATGTTGAAAAAGAGCTGCAGAATTTATTTGTTCATTGCATACTTGCGTTTTGTAATTTTACTGAGCGTTGACTTAGTGGCCGAAGCACTGTCTTTCTCTACACTCAGCGGCGCATTTTGTCTTGTTATCTTATTTAGGAAGTGGTGTCCTGGTTTTGAAGCATAAAATGACGATCAGTGAAAGCTTAACGAGTTGTCAAATTCTGAAACAGTGGTAAAATTTCTCATAGTATTGAAATTTAATTAACAATATAGTTTCCATCCATGACTATCTATGACTCCTTTCATCTCGTTCCAAACTTTTTAACCTCACTAGTGAAAACTTAGTCGATTTCGCTTAGAAGAACTCTGAAAAGTCATGTTTGACTCCAAAGTGACTTGTATAGTTTCGCCATCCAAATGGTTCTGTAAACTACGGAAAAATAGTTCTCTTATAAAGGAAGGACTGGGAAATAAGGTGGATGAGAAATTTGTTTCCAACGAAGCTCTTCAAATTTTTATCAGATGATGCGTACAGTATGAAGTCGTGCATTGTCCGGATATATATAACACTATTTCATTTTGATTCCATACCACAGGTCTTTTTCTCTTCAAACGTTTTGTTTAGTGACAAAAGACTTGAAAATTAACCTTTTTACTTGTTGTTAAAAAGCCAAAGTAAATGATTTTTTTCAATCCCACCACATTAAGGGAAAAACCATTCTTGTTTGACGCTCTATTTTTCGATGAGGATTGTTTTTTTACTATTGTTCACAGCGCTAAATATTTTGATGAAAAAATCCATTCATTATGATCACCAGTCACACGTCGATTAAAAACAGGCGTTCTGAGTCCACGAGAATGCAGACAAAAGCAGATTTTATCTCAAGAGTTACGGTTCACTCTCAATAAATCACGAGGCTGTCATTTTCCAGGTACAGAAATCTCTCCGAGTAGTTGAAGATGACGATGAGAGATTATGGCTGGAGTAAAGCTTCGTTGAAAATTTTTCAACAAATGCTGCGGAATTTTCTTCTCGTGATCGCACAAGTAACTCATCATCAAACTCTATTGGACGTCCTGTCTGGTTTTCATCTCTGAAGCTGACGTATCTATATCTGAACATTACAATCCATCTTCGGTCAAATTTTTAATTTAATCGTTCGTTTCCACTAGCAAAAACAATATTTTGAGTTGCCCTGGCTGCAGGTCTCCATTTTTAAGCTTGTAAAGCATTATGAGCCTTGAATGATCACGTATGAAAAGCATTATGAGCCTTGAATGATCACGTATGAAAAGCATGATGAGCCTTGAATGATCACGTATGTAAAGCATTATGAGCCTTGAATGATTACGTAAGGCATTACGAGCCTTGAATGATCACGTGTGTCAAGCATTACGAGCCTTGAATGATTATGTACTCGTTTGTAAAGCATTATGAGCCTTGAGTGATTATGTACGTAAAGCATTGCGAGCCTTGAATGATTATGTACTTGTTTGTAAAGCATTACGAGCCTTGAATGATTACATACGTAAAGCATTGCGAGCCTTGAATCATTACGTATGTAAAGCATTGCGAGCCTTGAATGATTGCGTATGTAAAGCATTGCGAGCCTTGAATGATAACGTAAAGCATTACGAGCCTTGATTGATTGATTACGTAAAGCATTACCAGCCTTCCATGATCATTAACTGTTCTACTTTCGTGAAGCTAATCAGTCAGCCTATTCTGTCAAAACTTTATATAAAATAAATTTTTTCAAAATTCATATAAATATTGTTGAGGGTTTTTTCCCATTCAAGAATACAGTAAATTTCAATAGAAATTATCTATCCATTATATCGGACAAAGCTAATTGTAGGACTTGATATTTTCCCCATTATGCTTGTAATCCAGCATTCTGATAAAATATAACTTTTTACTCACTCTTTAAACTATTGGTTATTTCTTAATTTTAACTAACGGCTCGAATTATTTTGTCGAACGTTTTTCAAAACAAAATTCTGTTTGTAAAAATGCCATTTGGCTTTTCACTTAGATATTTGAAAGCAAGATTGGATCAAAAATGATTTTTATCCATTAAACATTATGTAATTATAAGATGAAAGAAATAAAATTCAAGATTTTAATCTCCAGCAAATATTTGTCATCGGCACTTCAAGTAAATTTTTGTGAGAGAAGGAATTTTTTCATCTGCAGCTCCCCTACCCTCGTCACTGGGGGTACATGCATTAGTGGGTGTGTGTTTCTATGAAAATGTGTCATCACGCTGTGTCAATCCGGGATTGTCAATACGCCGGCCATGCGCGCACACTCTCTACCGCATTGCTTAGCCTAGCAATCATCATCAAAGATGGAGCTGGGACGCCAGAAGCTGATGAAGATACACGACGGGCTCTTCAGTAACGCATCCAACCGAAGACAAATCGCATAAGCCGTTTGTTGACCTTCGCCGTGTGAATGACAACAGAAAACTGCATATTTTTTTTTAAGGAAAGATGATGTTAAAGATGTTTCGAATTCAAAGGTCGTTTTTACAGTTCTGCTATTCTACATGCAGACAAAATAAGTTATAGCTTCCACTGATCTGCTATTCTAGAGAAAAAATTAGCGACAGTTTTTACAGCTTTGCTATTATAGAGACAAAAGATATGATAGTTTTCAAAGTCCTGCTATTATAGAGACAAAATAAGTGATAGATCGTGTCTTACTAAGGCAAAGTTCATGTTCCTTTGCTCTGTGAGAAGCGCCATTTCAAGTATATCCTCTTTTGAGTCACTTTTATATCCTTCTATCGAGTTTAGTTTATCTGAAATTATTTATACCACATCAAATTTTGAGTGAAAACAATACGCGACTTTAACGAATTGCAAGTTTAAATTTGTGAAGGTATTTTAAAGTCAAACAAAATAAAAATGTTTCAGAAAGAACATTTTTCTGAAATACTGAGAAACAAGAAGAAAAGACTTCATGATTATCTATTCTACACTCAATAACTTACTGGAAAGCGTTTTATTAGTGGTAGGTTTTTACAAACGTATGTATCATGTTGATTACAAGATTTTTAATATTATTCATGCAAATGTTGGCCAACTCTTGATTAGCACTTTTTTCTTAACTATTTCTGGTTTTTCATTCGTATAAAAATTTCTTGAAATCTCTTAAGAGATTTAGATTGCTTCTTAATCCGGTCTCTGGTTTGCCCTATGTAAAATGTTGAAATGAACATTTTCAGCCCATTTTTGACAGATTTGCCTGTGTGCCTCGGATCACTACCGTATTGGGCTAGATTAAGTGCTTCAGCTGATGGTTTCACATTCTCTTTCGTAGTTAGGACATGCTTTACTTGTTTTACAGCTTGATTAATCTTAAATAATTACGTGTTAGATTTCCTAAAAATCGCCCTTTCAATTCTATGATTAATTTTGATGTAATTCCCAGTACCATTGGCTGAGAAGTAGCCCTAAAACATTAAATTCTCACCCCATGTTTTACGGACTGAACAGCTATTTTTGGTTCGAGAGCTTCACCTTTCTTTCGCTTATGATACTTGAAAAATACTTGAGCTTCGTTTACCCTGACCCTTGTAATTATAGTCAATACCTCGTACTTCTTTTAAAATGAGCTTTGGCAAACAAATACGAACTTTATTTTCCAGCAGGAGAGTATTTCGTAGGCAGTATCTCCTAAGTCTCTCTTACTTTATTTTTTTCTAAAATGTTTACCCAAAAATTTATGAGCTAGTGTTGTCTAAATTATTTAGTAATGGCTTCATTATTGTCTTAAAGTTGAAATGTACTTAACACATTTGGCTTTTACTCGGTTTTTGGGAATTTATTTGACATTTTCTTCCTCATTTAAACTTTATAAAGTTCTCCAAAATTTTTCCGATGCTTTGAGCAATTGTTGCATGAACAACTAACATTTTGAATGTAATTAAAGAACTCTCACAACTAATACATTTATCAATAATTCAAGCGTTAAGTCGAGGCCGAACTCTTCCTCCTTCACAAAGCTCAATTGATGATAGCCAAGCATTAAATGATGTGGCACAACGTTACAGTTCGCAAGACACGCCACAGTTAACCTTCTAGAGCAATCTACTCAATTCATCTACAGTGTCCAAAATAAGCAACGCATAGAAGCATTAATAATTACTGATATGGCTTTTGCAATAATCTATTGAGAGAAGATTGAGTAAAAGTGAACTTATCATCATTTTTTATGATCATTTTCTTAAATACGTTCATTTCTTAAGTTTAGTAATTTTGTTCCTATCTGAAATACCTAAACAGTGTTTAAAATTACAACTAACCAAAATAGTCGAACATTGAAAAAAATTGAAATTGAAAGCCAAAATTAAATGGGCATGATTAATTTCGAAATTAGCTAAGATTTTCCATTGCCTCTTCGTACTGTTTTCTTTTCCCAACCAAATCGAGACATTTCTTGTTCGTGCATGACTATGAATTTCACGTTTGTTGGAATTAAATTTGCACAAAAATATTCGTCACTGAAGATGGAATTTGGTTATTCCGAAACGTTTGCTACGAATAATGCACATTTTAACAACAGTTATCTATTCTAGCGCTAAAGATTTTCCAAGAATTGACATACGGGAAAAAACATTGATGCCAAAGGATAAGCTTCTCATTGAGGAAAAATTCTCCACGTGCTTTTCAAGCTAAATTGCAACTCACGACATCAAATACTGTATTAATGCGTTTGTTTTAATCGTCGTAGTTCAAATACAAAATTAAAACTTGGCACTTTGCCATCCACTTCTCGTACACAGTAATGCTTCAGGGAATCTGCTAAAGATTCGCATTAAATAATTTTCTGCCTCTCCTTTACTTCAGTCCAAGTCACGCAGGTCTTCCTCTCTTTCATCACACGCAGGCACGGCGAATTCAAGATACCGCCTGTCGGAGAACTCGCGTCCCACTCCACAAAACTCCGCCGAATAAGTTCGATTGGGAGTTTTGTCAATTGAACTTTAAATTATTATCAAACTTGTGCACGCCTACGAAAGAGGCGGAAACGGAGCGAGATCCGGACGAGCGACAACCGTTGCTCAATTTATCTGCACTTTACGAGCAGACCGAGATGTGGTCCGGACAGCTCGCGCTGACATCATGGATGTTTGTCAGTCTGTTATCGAGAATCCTTGTTCTAAATTCGAGTACATTTTCACTGCAGCGGCTGTCAGGAAGTAAATATAATAATTATCTCGATGAAAAATGTTCGGTGACATATTTAAAGATAATCCTTACGTTAAATATCTTCATTAGACTGTGAATTTTACAGGCACATTAATTACTAGGACAAATTTGAGAAATGATAGTTGAATTTTGGTTAATTGAAATATTTCACTGAAAAGCACCAATCATATAATAAATTCGTGATTCACTGTGCTCAAAATAACATAATTTTGACTCTGAAGGCTAGCATTACATTGAACACATTCTGCTTTCAACAAATTTGTGATTTTTCCTCTGCCCGCCGGCCCATTTTAAAATGTATTGAGAACCGAACTACGTCAAGCGCACCCGGGGATGAGAGTAAATGGTACGAATGCAGAGGGAATGGATGACTGTGCCCATCATTCATTGTCATCCAATGCGAAACCCTCTATGTCCCCTCCTGGTCCCTCTTCTTGTCGCCTCTTGGTTCCTTAATTCCTTCTCCCTCTCTTTGTCTCTCCCTAGCCGCTCTCCTGGTTCCTTCTTTGTCCCTTTCTAGTCCTTTCCTTTGTCTATCCCTAGTCACTCTCCTCTTCTCACACTTCGTCCCCTCTTTGTCTCCTCCTGGCCCTTCTTTTTGCCTTTTCCTGGTGTCTCTCCTAGTTTCCCTTCAGTCTCAGAAATCTACTGATCACATTCCGGTCTTATCCTGGCCTTCTCTTGGACCCCTCCATGATTCTCTTCTTCACATCCTTCTTGGTCGCCCTTCTGCTTTTTTCTTGATACTTCTCCTGGTACCCTTTAAGGTTCCTCTTCTGGCCCTCTTAATGGTGACCTACTTGCCCTTTTTTTTGGTTCCTCTCCTGGTGTTCCTCTGGTTCCAATCCTGACCCTACATCTTATTGCCATCTCCGGGTTCTTTCGTCGTCTCTCTTCTAATTTCTTTTCTGGTTTCCCTCCTGATAGCCATTTCTAAGTTCTCATGCTGGTCTCCTTTCTGATTCTTTTCTGGTTTCTCTCCTGGTCCTCTTTTGATTGCTATCTCTTGGTTCTCTTCCTGGTCTCCCTCCTGGTTTCCTTCTTGGTCGTCATTCTGGACCCCTCTTCTGGTTTCCCTCCTGGTCCGTATCTGGTTCCCTCCCTGATATTTCGCCCGGCGTTGTGAGTGTTGCACATATTAGCGTTTGATCCCAAGTTCAAAGCAGTTCTGTCCATGCACAGCTCTCTAACGTAGATAACTGGCTATTGACATTGGTTTGAAAAAGGTTGATTAGAGCATTGAAACCATGCATTGAATTTCTTAAGTAAAAGTGAATTTTTGTAACTGGGATGAATGCTAGTCATAAACTCCTGGTTTTTTAAATTTTACAGTAAAACCAATTGCATTCGATAGTCAATTATTTCTTACAATACGAAGGCTTGAAGTGCTAGCAAAGAGTGAAGTTTCTGTCCTATAGCCTAAGCAACATGTCAAAAATAAACCCTTTGTTTCTGTTCACATCAAGACCTCCAGCAGCGCCAAGTCCGTTTTGGACTACCAAGCCTCAAATCAAGCGATACGTTCTCTTGCATGGCACGAGGCATTGGTGAGCGTTAATTGCTTTCTTGATCGCATCGACAAGCAACGCCTGCCTTGTAAACGAATTAAGGATAGATATTAATCAATTGATAGTTATATTTATGAGACTTATTTTTGAAATGAGTTGTGTTTTCTAGACCAGAGTAGAAATGTTCGCAGAGAATGAGTAAACAGTTTAAACCATTAGGGAATACAAACAAATTACCTTAACATACAGTATATCATTAGAATCATGACTTAAAACTTTTGAATTTGTATCGTTAGGATCTAGCTACTTTTGTACCTTGCTTAGATCAATGACTTCTTGGACATCCTATGGAAACCTCATTCTACGCTACGTTTGCAATTTCATTTATACGAGGAAATTTCCCTTAGATGCTCGCAAGACTGATCGAACAGATGTTCAGCGTGATAGGATGAAAGATTATATTAATTTAACCAACAATATTTAAAAAAGATGTTAGGAGGTAACTGCTTTTTTAAAAACTGTTGACATAAGACTTATTCTCTTTCAGAATAAAAGTCCCATCAAACTGAACCACTGGGTAGAAGGAGAGAGCAATTCCTTAACAATTAGATGCATTAATACCTTGATGATAAATGGTATCCAAAGCCCTATTGAAATTCTCCGTACTAGCCTCTCCCACGTATTTTAGAGGGTATCGAATTATTAGCATTAATTCCAATAAAGTGGATAGAAAAATGAGATAGTTGTTTTCACAGTACATAATGTAGCATAAATTTATTTCGGTTTCCAGTTGAATGATTGGGATTGCTAATTTGTGGCGATACTAATTGTTTAAGATCATTTTTGCCTTCATCATTCGAAGTTTTACGCATGTCATTACACAGGGGAAATTGATGGACATCTGAGAACTTGAATAATTTTCCGTATATGAATGAATCATTTGTATTGGCATTGCATTCCAAGTTCCTTATTGCTCCAATGGCTCCCTTTTGTCGAGTGAAGCGTAAATTTGTTTTATTTGGTCAGTTTTATGCCGTATGCTTCTATACCGTATCTGAAGACGGAACAGACCATAATTCTATGCAGTATTTTCAAGTATCTTCATCTAATGTAATTTTTACTCAAAGGAAATTTCAATGAATTTGGTTATTTTAGTACACATATAGAATATAAGCTCTTTGAAAGTAAGTTCTTATCAATGATAATTTGTAAATCAATTGCTAGTTTCACCAATCTTGCCATCCCAATTCCGAGGACTGTAAAGATACATTTCGCTTGTAAGAGGGTAGGATGTATTAGTTTTAGTCGCTGTAAGTCATCTCGAGAATTTTTCTAATTCACCATTTACTGTTACAATTGTATCACAGTTTTCACCAGGAATGGTTTAAGAGAGATCACCATCATCGAGAAAAGGTTGCATTTAAAAATGATGTACATTCAACAAAGTCATAACTGAGTATTAATAGTATCAAAACAGAAAAGGTCCCAAAGCCAATCCCTGAAAATCGTCATGGCTAATATTAAGTAGTTCAATATGAGAATTACAAATGACAATAAACGATTTGCAGTTCGCTAAGTATGATTTAAACCAAACATTAGCAATTCCTCTAGCGCCGTAACACTGAAGCTTCTTGAATAACTTGTAGTTATCGAGACAGCCGAATACTTTGCAAAAGTCGAAAAATACAGAGAAAAAATATTCCTTTCTTCAACGTTGAAGGAAAAATACAGCAAATGATTGAGAAGAATGGCTTGCTCTCTCGAATGTTATGACTGGAATCAATCATAAAGGAAAGAATTCTGTTCATGGTATCACAAAGAAAAGAATTTGGTCCAAAGTATGCGTAAATCTTCTTGTAAACAGAGCTTCGAATATTTTACTAGAAATACACGCTACAGAAACTGGTTTAAAATGGTTAAGGTTCGTTTAATCCCTAATATTGAACAGGGAATTTGCTTGTGGGATTTTTTAAACAGTCTAAAAGTACTTGAAAATAAGGAATGATTAATTAGGTCTCAGACGATTGGAGTTATCAATGTAATTAGCTATGTACTATTCCGAGAACGATTTCAAACCGTTTGATTTATTTGTAAAATTGTATTCACAGTAAAGAATATCGGAGGCATTAGAGGGTGTGAAAATCTAATTATTGTTTTCTTTAATTTAATCCGTGTAGATTAATTACTGACCCGGATCAGTTACAGTGCTTTCAGCAATGTTCTTACACATATTAGCAAAGAAATTCTTAGAAAGATTTGCTAAGCATTTTCCAATCCTTGATTCGGTTACATACCAACATACATATTTTCCCTTCATAAAATACGGTAAAGAATGTTTGACGTGTTTCAGTATTTATGATAACGTTATGAGTAATTCAATGCTTATCTTTTTTTTCTGGTGTAATTGTACGTGTCTTGAATATTTGCGTAATTCACAGCATTGGTTAAACTTAGCATGACTTAGTGTAATTTTGTTGTCTCGTTGGTGAATGATGTTTGAAAGGATATTGGGATTAAATTTAGTTCCATTTTCGCATATTTATGAAAGATATTTCATTTAAACGTCGGTATTGATAAGTTTCAGCCAGTTGTGGGGTCCAAGTGTGTAAAATATTTTTCAATCTAGAAAAATTGGAAAACAGCCTGGTAAATCGGAAGTTAGTTTTATAGCCCTGAAGTTTGTTGGGCCTGTCAAGGTATATTGTTATGAAGCGCCAAAGAGCCTGTCAAGATATGTTCAGGGTTAATGAATATTAGAAACTAGGGTTTAGAGAACATTGCAACTAAAACGTTAGATGCTTGTTCGCAGTCTTCTTGTTTGAGAAGACCATGCATCCTGATAATGAGCCATAGTGAATAGCTTGTAAAATTATTTAGTTTATTCAATAAGGATAAGTGACCGTGTATTGGAGATTGTGAGCCGCACCTATAACAGCAGGTTAATCCCTTTTAAATGATTCAATGAATTAGGATCATCATTGCAGTGACATTTGTATTTAGCCTTGATCGTAGATGTTTACATTGTCCGTGCTTACGCCCTCGCCATGTTTCTATTTTGAAATCAATAGTAAGTCGGTATTATAGTTTTCATGTGGTTCATCGTTTGAAAACTATATATGGTAATCATGATATTTGAAGTGTCGTCTAGCCAATTAAGTCATATATATGGTACTTCTGAAATTAGCATAAACTTCAGAATTTTAATTTTGAAAGGAGTTTTAAACTATTTTTGATTTAAAAGCAACTTATCAGTCGATAAATAATAATTATACAACAAACCATCACTGAATCGACTGCTTACTCTTCTTTATCAAATGTGTTCCATCAACAATTTTCAGTGCACAATTTGTACAGAACTTGCCTCTGGCAGCTTTGCTTCGTATGATCACTGATCCCGTTGAGGACACCTCGTCGCCCCGAGTACATACTAATACGTTCTGAAGTTCCATGAACATCCGCTGTCATGCTTTGTAGACTGACATCTGGAGATGCTGATGGCATTGTACATCACTATGACGTTTGGTTCGGCCCAAAACTCTCAAAACTTCTCAAATGAAGCTATGTTCTAACTGCAAAGGAAATGAATGATAATTGATTATATATACCTGCGGGATTTTAAAACTCCTCACTGCATTGCACACGTGGTGAAACATCTTAAGAATTTTAGCATCAACCATCCTTCTACACTGAAAAAGATGATAAAATTCTCAATGATGGCACGCAAGTTTGATCATAACAACGTATTTTGAGTATGAGTGAATCGAATGACAGAACGAAAGAAATTACAGCAAGTTATTGCTCTGTGTACGAGAATATGAAGCCCTTTTTGCTACACACAAAAAGCGCTTAGTTTTCATCATTGACATTCTACTTTCGTTTTCATCATGAGCCTCTCATTTAATTTTTTTACACTCATTTTATTTGTAAGCTGTTTCAATTTCAGATCCAGACGAGAATTTTCCGACCCCTATCTCTCTTCTTTACTGCCGCCTCTTCGTACTCCTCTCCGGGAGACAGACGTCCGCTGGTCTGGCACCTGCGGACTTGCTGCACTCAAGTCAATAAAATCAGCGTCTCAAACTCTGTGTGTGAACTTCCGGCCGGTGATGGAAAGCTGTTTGCTGTGCGCTTGCGAAAAGCGATCAGAGAAAGGAAAAATGACTCTTAAAACGGTCGTCAGTTACTGGAAGTTGCGGCAGACAGACGTTTTTTTCCCCGACAAGCATTTAATGACGTAGCCTATGTTCTTCATATTAACTATACGCTAAGAGTGGGGCGTTGCTTTGTGTTGGTTAACTTGCGTTAGGAATTTTTATTTTTTTGTTGGCATTGATTATTCACCTCTAATCAATTTACCTATAGTCATCCTACAATTAATTACAAATTTTATTTTATAACGTCAGGCTTCTAACCATGAGTATGTAGGGAATTTATCTACTCTGTTTTTGGTTTCACTAACAATTTCATCTCTAATCGATTTGAAAATTTTAATACTTTACTGCTTTTTCATAACTGTTAATCGTATTCTCCATCACTCACAACTCACACCAAAAGATTTTGGTGCTGCCACGCCTGCGCAGATCAGGACCAGCATCTCGCGAGCATCAAATGAGCTAATCCTGGCAGCCAGTTTGCAGCAGTTAACTGCCCGCATTTAACTGGGAGAGGCAATCTTTTAGTTCAGCCCCTGAATGTGTGAGGTATCACGTTTGAGTCAATTTCTCCGCTCTACATCATTGATGGTAATTCAGTGGCGTTAGTACATTAGCGCTTACTCGAGGGTGTTAAATTCGGAAGGGAATTTTCATTGGCTATGTTCGGTGGTGTGAATTCAGTTGTGCTAATTTGGTTGCGCTAATTAATTACTGCTTATTCTGGGGTGCTAGTTTGATTTTGTTCATTCTGTTGCTAATTTAGAAACGTTCATTTTCTGGTGCTAATTATCTGATGGTAATTTAGTCCTGCTAATTGGCTAGTGCTCTGCCCGAACTTAACATTAGGCGCTCGCGTCTGCATGAGAGCGTCCCTATGCGATGTTGGCTGCGAATTTGTAGCCATGAAAGCAATTATACGCTCTATTTCACAGAAAAATTGTTGATTGGATGATTTTTTTGCGGAAATTTTATGAGGAAGATATATCCCGAATCTCTATTTAAAATTTTCCCGGACAAATGAAAATCGCGTAAACGATATCTCGAATTTTCCTCGCCACGACGCATTACGATAACACTGAATGATAGACACATTATATATAACACTACATTGCAGTAAACTATTTTGAATACATATTTTATTTTAAAATTAGTTAAATTGCTAAAAGAGAACTCTCCTCGTAGCCGCTATCACCCTATACACGATCGTGCCCGAACAGCAGCAGTGCTGTAAGGAGTGGGCAATCTTAATGACAGGAGGCTGCGACCTGT
>JACJUY010017016.1:0-10068 GCA_014220935.1 Platorchestia sp. MABIK | reverse complement strand
GCAACCCTCCACATGCTCTCGCTATTACGTGTAACAGGTCGCACGTGGATGTTACTTTCCAGAGCATACCAACCGCAATTACCAACAATAATAAAGATTCCAAAATAGTAGCACACTACTATAGCTATACATTTTGCCTAGTCCTTGCACTAAAGAGTATGCTTCAACAAATGGAAAGTAGCTAGTGAATCATTCCTGGAGATCTGCTAGCGTCATCCAGATCCACGCTGTTTTGTTTGAACGCCTTACAATCAGACAGTCTATTTTTTTATATTTTTCATAGCTCTCGGATCTTCTGCTTTGTATATTAGCAGAGGCTTCAGCTTTGCATCTCCTTTGGCGTTAGCCCTCCTAGTGAAAATGTCAGTCAATTCTTTTGTGCCTTGGAACCAGAGACCTCCTGATCTTTAGCTGTTGTATTTGTCCGAGACCACACTTTCTTCCAAAAGAGACCCGTTTCGTCTGCATTGAATACTAGTTTAGGAGAATATTTAGTTTCCGAAATAATCCTGAAGTCGAGCCGATAATTAGAGGCTGCATCTGTGTCTACACCAGCAGTTTCTAGTGGTAATTTAAGGTTCCTCGAATTATGTATCTTCTTATATAAGTCAAACCAGCCATTACTAGCTGTAAACTGATCTTCACTGCCGCCTTCATAGTTAAAGCTTCCATGAATTAGTAAGGGTTTTTTTAATTATGAGTGTTAAGAGAAGCTCCTTTTTCTCTCTGCTCTTAAACTTAAATATATAAAAGTACCTCTGTTGTTTCAATAGAAGAATTATTATGAGCTTGTGCTGCAATTTTTCTTGCTAATGACGATAAAGATTCTGAACTTGTTTGTATTTAATGCTCAATCTATGTATAAAACTAACGATCTGGTTATCTTGAACATTCTGCTAATTGAATCCATGCTGTCTCATTTGACTTGTTTCACAAGATTTTTCAACTTTGTTGCAATAAGCATCCTTTTATCTTGCTCTTAAAACTTATATTGCTGCACATATTGTTTGGTTTGCAATTTTTCAAGGTCAATTTTACTGCCAAAAGTAGCAACGAAATTTATGTCAATGGCAAGAAAACAAAAAACAGCTGATAAAAATTGCCATTTAATGCAATGTTGTCACACAACTGTAAAAACACTCCAAATTCTGGTATTATAAAGATTATATATTTGTGCACCTCAATTAAACACAGATGTACGATGTAAAAAGTAATAACTCGGACACAAGGTAATGAATGCTGAGTAATAGTGACTAATGTTAAGGGAAAGAAATCCAACTGAACTTGAAGTGGCGAAGGTTAAGGGTACCGAAACTTGAGGTTTTTTACTGTATTCTGTTTATCCTGCACGAAAACTATCTTGTTTCTTCCTCAGGATCGGTCCGTTGCGAACATCTGCAACGGTTAAATTTTGAGTAAATTTAATGTTCGCTCGCAGTGTATTTTTCGTTTCCAGGGTAGAAAAATAATTCATTGAAACAGTATTTTAGTAATATTTTCAAGTGCAAATCCCAGGACACCAAGCGTGGCTTACAATTAAACTTGGGTTACAAGCCGCAAAGTTTACTACAATTGTTTACTTCATCTAAGAACCCACCCATCCGGGTGGGTTCTTATAGGCTTTATCGGCCATTATTGAATTCAATTATTTTGTACCTTTTATCATGGAGTAGTTTTGATTTCTTGAATACATACCAGACCCTGGAAAATTGGTATTTAGAATCTAAGATTTAATAGAAAGATCGATGTATTACAGTATAATGTAACATATTTAAGCACAAGTCTGGCATAACATCGAACATACCATTTGATCCCAGGTGCGTGCAAAGCAATTAGGTCATGGACAACATTACATGAGCGTGCAACTTTTTAGTACGGGTTCATCAGTGCATTTTAATTTTATCACGGACAAGCTTGAATGTTTGGCATGAAAAGACAGCTGAAAAGTGGCATACTTCTTACGTCTCACACATTTTGTGCTGAGACCATATGTCAGTCATCATGCATGTTCAGAGATACAGTCAAATCTTTTTGAAAGCAGGAAAAATGGTGGAAACTAATTCACTAAACACTAGGAATGGAGCTCAAAGTACTGCCGCATTTTGAATATTCATTTGAAAAGAGGTATAGATTTTTTACCTTGTTTATTCACCCAGTAGGAAATCAATGCCAAATGTTCAGTTGTTCCTTATATATTCGATGATTCGTTTTTATCCTCCAGTAGACAAAAAATGTGCCAGAAAACTCAACATTAAAAGGGTAAGCAGTCACAAATAATTTTGCCAAGATGTTTCTGCACATTCAATGCACAGCTGCACAATTTTCTAAGTTCCTGTTCTTCTGAACGGACATCTCCTTACTTAATTCCGCGTGAAGCCGCGTGTAAGGAGACTAGAGCTAATAGATCCTAAGGCTTGACAAATTTCCGGGACTAAGGGGTCAAGAAACAATCAATAATTACCAATACCAAAAAAAGGTGCGCAATATTTAGTGCTTAGTAATTCAATTCAGTTCAAAATGTAATACTTTTTCTGTTCATTACCAACTCCAACGAACAGGCCATTCTCCGCTGGTTAGAATATATTAATAGCGATTTTAAACCAACGTAGCCTGATAACATGTGTTTTCAAGAGACGTAAATGTAATTCTTCATTTAGAATTAGGCTTCAGAAAACGGGTATATTCATTCAGTATATTCATTCTTAAGAGCAACAGTAACAGTCCACATGTCAAGCAACAGTAGTTCTCGTGATTTCATAGCTCAATTTATGATGAACTTGTTTCATGTAATCAGTTGGAAACCAAAAATATGGTAACTTTTCCTTTCACGGTATTGTACCAAAAATGCTGTTGAAAATGGAATTTTCCACCTAAAGGTAGAATTCAGCGATTTATTCGATGTTTTGTTCTAAAAACAACAATGGGAATATTTTACAGAGCGGCGTATCTCCGTGACGCACTTTACGTTACTCAAGGCAGGCGCTTTGATCGATATAGTGCTATCAAACACTAAAAATAAAACCCCAGGGCTTTCAAAGGAAGAACATTTGGACGTGCATCCGAGGACATATGGAACGAAAAGACGTTTAGAAAAATCCTTAAGAAGGTTGAGATACACATCTTGGTGTTAACGAACACTTTTAAAATGAAATCTTTTCACAAGTGAATCACATAAACTATGAATAACATAGCGAAATAAAGTACGTTACTGAGTTATTGATAAATCATGACTCAGGCCCTTGGAATAACATTGAGAAAAACGAAACGCACACGTTTAATATTTTAATTTAATTTAAAAACACACACCGTTTCCATCGTACTCTTCCAAGATCGACCCGAATTTTAACCCATTTTTCGATGAACTGCTCCATGATCAGGGTCCACCCAAAATATAACTTAAATTTAGCGACGGCCGTTTACATATCCTTCACCACAACAGAGTGCCAGTGTATTTATGAATGATTCCTCCTGTCGTAATTTTTCATGAAAGAACTTCAATTGAACTATTACTCGAGAGTGATCAAATTGTGAAAGAGTGGATTTAAGGTACAAATGATGTTGGTGTTACTTAAATTTCCTATAGACTCATACAGTCAATGGTTTATCTCTAAAATTCATTTAATATAAACTCAACGTCAGCAATTCAATGACCATGAAAAATATCAACTTAACCATTTTTGACTATTAACTTAATAATTTAATAGATTCCTAAATTGAAAAAGGAGACAAGTGCTCGCCAATCTTCGGCTCAACGAATTATATTGCTTGACGATTTTCGAAAAAGGACATCATGGCTGTCGCAAGCTGGGCACAACACAAATAACATCCACCGTTTTCAATGACTCAATGGCTTTTAACATATGTTCTTCCTAAGAACTATGAAGTGGTTGTGAGGCTTTGCACACACTTTGGTCTCAATTGGCGACCATGAAGTGTTAATCTAACGGGTTCAAGTCAGGCGTGTAGGAAGGCGAAATGTCTTTCACCAAAACCGCACACCAGATCAATGGAACAAAAAAGCGATTTTGCTCGCCCGGCGGAAGAGGAACCGAGTCCTGTTGAAACGTGAACTCATTTGAAGCCTTGATCGTTATGCATCTATACAACGATTTTTGTTAGCAAGACGTTGTAGGATTCGCCATTCCCTGTTTTGTTGTCGAAAATGCAGTGGATAAAGACGTCACTCTGACTCGAAATTACGTAATAACGTTAGCTGATTTTCTTTGTGGTCATCGTGCGTTGGACGCCAGTGTTTAAATGTAATCCAGCGTTCGTTACGTTTGTAACAAGCCCTATGAACTGTTGAAAAATTCTCATCAGAAAGGAACTTGATGGTCTATTCGTTGGTTTTCCTTCAACCAGCTAAAAACTTTCTTGCACTTCTTCAATCGATCCCTTCCCTCCTATTAGGTAAAACATCCTCCCGACCTTGTGTACAAGAGTTTAGGCTAAGGTAAAGGGTGCGCCAGAGAAACTTACTTTATCGAAAAAACTTCAGAGCGGTGACTTGGGTGGGTTACAGGGGTGATGGGCGGCGCTATTGGAGGGAGAAGTCCCCAAGTTTGTTTCATGATTTAACGGTCGTTCACTAGTCTTGTTGCGACACAACGTGCCTTCCGCGCTCGCATGGCCGGCTCGCTCTCCAGATTTGGCTCCATGCGATTTCTTTTTATAGGGTTATTTGAAATCGCTGGTTTATGTCGATCGACCACGGACAATAGCTCCCCTCAAGAACAACATTCGCGATGCCATTGCCAACACACCGATTGATATGCTGCAAAGAGTGGACACGCACTTCAAAAATCGACTTGATCTGTGTTTGCGCAATGGAGGTCGCCATTTAGCCGATGTCATTTTCAAGACAGCATAGAAAATATTGGGATATTGTATTCTCAAATAAATAAGAATCAAAACAATAAATGAAGTGCTTTTGTTTTTATTGACCTTTCAAATAATTAAGTTTCTCTGGTGCACTCGTTATTTGGTCGCTGTGGAAATTGTCGTGACGCTGGCGAGCATCATTTTAGCCGATATCAATAGCGACAAGGTTGGATAGGCCTTGAAGCTTTTTTTGCATTTGGCTACAGAGCAAGGTTTACGAATATTATCCTATTTTGGCGTGTGTGAGGGTGTGCAAATTCAGCTAGACTCATCAAGGCGCTAACAAACATCGTGAACTGTCTGCGTAGAATACGAGAGGGATTTTGCAGTGAAGAGTGAGCTACAACCCACTCGTTCGACGAAGTTTACAGATAACTGAACGTTTTGATCGCTCCATTGGGGAACGCTCATGCCATGAACTCTCGTTTCATGGATAACTAAGTATCACTGATACAGTTCAGTGTTATCAACTTTTAGAGAAATCATAATTACTAACATTTTGAAATCAATTTTTTAAAGACCGTGTACATATGTTTTTGTTCTTGAGATTGGAATTCCTTGGAATTCCATTTCTAAATTATCTCTTTGCGCATAATCAATTCATTTCCTCCACGCGAGAAGTTAAGAAAAAAAATTGTTTGACATTTTTAGATATTCACGACTCAAAAATTTGAAAATTCCTTCTTACTGGTTCATGTTCTATGTACAGTGAACGCACTTTTTTCTGGTGACAGACTCGAATTAAATGGTTCAATTTAACTAGGGTACAAATCAGTTTGGCAAACTGTTTATTCTTTAGAGCTTGTAAAATTTGTTCGATTTTTTTTTTTAAAAGAGTTGGACTTCCTACGAAGGTGGTTTTATCGGCATGGGTATCCGCATGCTATCATGAGTAATACAATAGAAAAAAGGTTACTAGCTTACATCAAAACCGTCCTGCTGTGATTCCTGCACCCCGAAAAAGTACTTTTTTTGGTGTGCTTAATTAGTTTAAAACTCAAGGGAGTAATCAGAAGACAATTGTTAAACGTCATCAATAAATGCTACCCACGATTAGGTGCAAAAATTATCTGTAGTAACAATTTCAAGATAGGTAGCATGTTCAGAGTGAAGGACAGGTCCTATGTGTGATGCTTATTAATCATATACATTGATATCAATGTAGCCAGCGCGAGGTTGTTTATTGTGAAGAGATGAGCGGTCATCTCCACACGAGCAAAGCTAAGCATGGGTGTTTGTAATCCGAACACCTCACGTGTCATTTACACTGGCATCCACACTAGCTGGCTCGCTGCAAGTCCTCTTCGTAGTAACATCAGAGATCGCGTTAAGAGCTCTGATCACCTTGTGCCACAGACCGATTGCTAAATTTTAGCCCGGAGCAACCCTAATGATTTGAAATGGTCTGAAAGTATTTTAACTCACCTGAGAAAGTCATCTTTCAATATTATTGTGATACGTCTGCACCTTAAAATGTTTCAACTAAGGTTTCTGATTTTATTATGCAATCGGTTCATTTCAGTCAAAATTGGTATAAGCTGATTTATCATCTCTCATTGTCTTCATAGTTTGTATAGTGTTACAATTTTAGTCTTGTTGTTCCTAACTTCTGCTTATTGTTATCCCTTCATTCTAGTCGAATTTTCATTGAACGTATATCTGTCTCTGTAAGGTGTAATAAATATTCCTTCTTCAAAAGATTCTACGGATGCTGGAAAATGTAATGCTCGGAAGCTCTTGAAATAAAGTTCTAGAAAAAATTTCGAATCTGGTATGTTTTTCCGTGCTTTTATTTTGTGGTTTGTAAATAAATTACGTTTCCTGACACACAAATACATTTGTGAAATCATAATATATATAGAAAATTTATAGATAAAATAATATTTTTGTAAGATGCCCTAGAAGTCGCTGAACTTATTTGAGCCAACAAATAGTTGTATCTATGCCTGTCCATTGTAATAATTTTGAAAATTGATTCAGAGGATACTTGCTTGGTGAAAAAATTATTAAAATTACTAAAATTTTATTCCGACCAAAAAATATCGGGATGCTTCTGTTTGTTTCCTGGCTCAATAGTTTGTTCATTCAGCCTCTAATTATGAAGAAGTAAATCAGACGTATGTAAGTTTGCCTATTATTTATTTCAGAACTCTGCACAACGGCGTCCGTTAATTGTAGATCCTAGTCTGGAGACTTTTTTGTTAAAATAGCTTCCATACTTCAAAATAGTTCCCAGCTATGAGATATCATTGTTAAAAAGTGCCACTGTACTTCGATAAAATTTTACATGACGACAAGCGTCCGTTCTTTCAATGAAATCAGAAAATTTTCCATTGACTTCCGTTTTCACTCAACACACTCGCGAGGGTCTGCAGTGCATTAGGTGCCCCGATGCAGGTATACAATTAACGAGGCAATAGCCCCTTTCAACTCGTGGCATAAGAGGTTTTTCGACACCTACTCCCTGAAGGCTCATGGTCAGTCTATTGATCTCCTATGCTTCCATAAACTCTTGTAACCTTCGCTACGGTAAGTCGGGTGTATTGACTCTGTAGTGGCTTAGTAACCCCTCAACGATACGGCCTAACGTTTGCCTCGATCACTGAATAGAAAACAAGTGTTGGGTAACAATAATAATCTGTGTTTCTTCAGAGCTCCTTGAAATTATTTACAGCTCGTTGTGTTTATTTACAGCTTCTTGTGTCTATTTACAGCTTCTTGTGTTTATTTACAGCTCCTTAAATTTATTACAACTCATCTTTGTGCGTTAATCATTTCTAGCTGAGTTCAATCTTGTCATTCAAGTTTTCAGTAATTGAAGGGCAAAAAGCACAAGTAGGCTAAGCGCAATTTTGCTGCATAGTATGCTCTGCAGCTGAGNTTTGGGGCGTTCTTTTCCGCAGAACGTAGGATAGGTGAAAGCTTATTGTGTTATTCCATTCGTTTGGAGAGATTGGCACGGGAAATGTTGCAGGAAAGTGACGAAGCCAAAAAGGAAGGGATAGTAAAGAGCAAATTAATTAGTTCACTGCGGAAGGAGCTTGTGAATCGATTACGGGTGCAGTTGGGGCATTTGGATGGAGTGACTTTGAAGCAAGTGGTTAATCTTGCTACCGTATTGGAGGAGCAGGAGGACGGGTGCATGAGGAAAGAATTGATGTGTGTGAGTGAGGAGAGACTGGTGCAAGAGGATGTGCGAAAGGATGGGAACGAACAGTGGCGAACGAAGAGCGCGTGTTTCTATTGCCATGAGAGTGAGTTTTTGAAGGCTGTAGAGGTCGGTTTGGCTACCTTTGCACTCCTCCGTGTATACTTTCGTCGGTGACTACGTTGTGCGTGCTATGGTGAGTCTGAGCAAGGACGAGTAATAAAGGCTAAAGTCCGGTGCTAGAAGACTCCGCCATAAGATAGTCACCGATGTGTGCGGCGGGATTGTATAGTTTCATGTAGCATAGTCACGCCGACCGGTTTTATCGTAAGTGGTATGTTTTAAAGAGTAATACCCTAATGTGGTTACCAATAAACGTAAGTTTCGCATTTTGTTGTTTTCTATGAAGGCCGGAATGAGAATAGCGCCCCAAGTTTGGGTCTGGAAAACTAACATGAAGTTGGTGTAAACTCAAAAGAGAAGTTCGGTCGTAATTAGCTTTCCAGTGTTTTGGTAAACCCTTTTGTTGGCGACTGTACCGAAGCCTGGGACGGCTCCGGAGTTTGTTGGCTGAGTCGAGCCGTGGAGGCTCTGGAGATAGGTTGATGGATTAAGACGGACCATGGAAAGCATTGAAAATGCGGTAGCAGCGTTGCGACCCGTGCTTTGCGTTTGTTAGGCTGGTGGAAGTGGGAGTCGCGCAGCCCAGGTTAACAGAAAATTCCGCGACCCCGACGATCAGAACTACCACAATATCAATAACCTTTCCTCAATTGATATCTGTAAGAAAATAAAAAACTAAATTTCAGGAAACAACGGTCACTATTGATTTTCAATTCATTTTCCCTTATGATGGGACAAGTTTCTAAAATGCCTTAATGTTATTATACTGGTGTCCACAGCCCGTCAAAAATGACGGGATTCAATGTTTTCCTTGAATAAACCTTCCAGATGTGGATGACAAACAAATATATCCATCCCAATAGTACCCGCGATTAAAATATTCTTGTACTAGCGCACTGGTGAAACTCGTATCACAGATACGGTCATTAAGCATCCCTATGAGCGTGACAGAGAGACGGAAGGAGCGGACACTAAATGAGAAACTCAACACGCCAAGTGTACTATTAGGTAAGATACCTATTGCCTTGATGGAAAACACATACTCCGTACGAAAGTATGGAAATGCAAAAGAAGCATTCTCAGGTAACACTAAATTCACTGGTATTTGAGTTTCACGATACTGGTAAACTACACTAAAATAGCTGTAAAAGAAGTGCATTGAGCCACAACAACGTTTATAAATTCTTTGCACTCGATCCTAATTAAGCGTTGTGTTTCTTAGAGAACGTCAGTTCCACGCAACTCTTTCTATGTGGCACACATGCAGTGAAAGTAGATGACCTCAAAACTATGTCATAATTTCTAAACAAGAAATTTACCAAAAAAAACGAGACGAGATTTGTTGTTTTATCTTAATCTTGTTAGATTAGATTAGATTAGATGTTAGTTTAAGCCTCCTTAACCGCAAAAAAGGCATTTCGAAGAAGAAAGCACCATTTGGTATGGAGAAACGGGAACGCGGAATATATGTAGAAGGGACATAAAAACAGTAAGTTAAGGAAGAAGCCTTAGAAACAATATCAATGTTGATGAAGGAGAGCAGTAAAAAACAGGAGAGCAGTGAACCGAAAAAGGGGGTTCTTAACACAACAAAAAAGAAATTTTAATTCAACAAAAAGAAGGCCTACCTAACTCTCAGCTCAGGCCCTCACACATTTCCCCCCGGAACTGCTAATTCCTTTATATACAATATTAGCATCCCCCTGAGGGGTATCTTAATCTTGTAACGTAAAAGTTCATATAGCTAGAAAGAAATAATTAAATTAACAGTTAATGCGTTGGTTAGCTTATTATTCACACTTGAATGGCAGGAAACACTGTGCTTAAAGCAGAAAATGTATTGAACACTAGAACTTACGGCCCTTCAAACCAGGAGGTGGCGCACGCCGAGCAGATCGCATGGAAGCATGCGGCCA
>JACJUY010017004.1:0-12725 GCA_014220935.1 Platorchestia sp. MABIK | reverse complement strand
GCCACTGGAACAACCCTGCCACTGGAACAACCCTGCCACTGGAACAACCCTGCCACTGGAACAACTCTGCCACTGGAACAACACAACACTGGAGCTGGACTTGTGACTGAGAAGCTCAGCGCTGGAGCTGGACTTGTGACTGAGAAGCACAGCGCTGGAGCTGGACTTGTGACTGAGAAGCACAGCGCTGGAGCTGGACTTGTGACTGAGAAGCACAGCGCTGGAGCTAGACTTGTGACTGAGAAGCACAGCGCTGGAGCTGGATTTGTGACTGGGATGCTCGTCTTTGTGTTGGTGCGCGTCTCCAGCGGTGCTGGCGGTTGTGCCGAGACTCTCATCTCCCTGCGGCCCTTCTGCTTCCGCTGCAACCTGTGGGACCGCTTTGCTGCTCCTGCCATCTCCTCCTCCTCCTCACTGCTGCGGTTACCCTTCTGCTGCTAATGATGCTGCTCCTGCTGCTCCTGTTACTGCCCTCCGCCTGTTGCTGCGGTCGCACTGCTGGGGCCTGGAATTCTGGTTCTGTTCTTGTTGATGCTGATGTTTCTGCTGCTGTTGTTACTGCTGTTTCTGATGCTGTTGCTACTGCTGTTTCCGCTGCTGTTGTTACTGCTGTTTCAGTTGCTGTTGTTACTGCTGTTTCTGCTACTGTTGTTACTGCTGTTTCTGCTGATGTTGTACTAATATTGCTGTTTTTGCTTCTGTTTCTGCTGTAGTTTTTCTGGTATTAATGCTGTTGTTGTTGCTGTTTCAGCTGCAGTTTTTCTGGTATTAATGCTGTTGTTGTTGTTTCAGCTGCAGTTTTTCTGGTATTAATGCTGTTGTTGCTGTTTCAGCTACTGTCGTCACTACTGTTTCTGCTGCCGTTTCTATCATTTCTGCTGCCGTTTCTATCATTTCTGCTGCCGTTTCTATCATTTCTGCTGCCGTTTCTATCATTTCTGCTGCCGTTTCTATCATTTATGCTGCCGTTTCTATCATTTATGCTGCCGTTTCTATCATTTATGCTGCCGTTTCTATCATTTATGCTGCCGTTTCTATCATTTATGCTGCCGTTTCTATCATTTATGCTGCCGTTTCTATCATTTATGCTGCTATTGTTAATGCCGTTTCTGCTGCGCTTGCGTTTTCCTACTCTCTCCTGGCTTTGAGCTGCTGCAAACACGAGTTAAAAAAATTGAGGATTGGATCGATAAACTACCTGGTTATTGTAGAAGTTCAGTGAAATGTAATACATCAATAAAAGCGATAGCGTACGCGTGACCGTGACCGTTACTTCTATGTAGTTACCTGAATTGCATGTATGCCGCATGTGGTGTTAGAGTGCTTCCTCCTTCCTCGCTTGGGAATACATGTATTGTGCTTGTGGAGTCTTCACTTAAATCATAATCTGATGTTACCGTAGTATTTTTTTCTGTTGTTTATGTTCTTCTACGTTGAGTTGCCTTTCACCGCCAAGAGCATTTTTAGTTGGCTTTTTTCATTTCTCTATTTGCACCCTAGCCATAATATTTAATGCACTGCACACATCACAAAAATTTCGCCTTTAGTGAGCTACAAGCTCTTAACTCACGTGTGACGCGTGAATTGCACAGGTTTCTTGAAAGAAAAGAAAGAAAAAACTGTTCATTTCTAAAAATAAGTTGATACATGAGATGTACAACACATTGGATTTTTAAAAAAATTATGGATTTGCGTCTCTTGGGTATTGCTGATACGAAACCGTCCTCTTCAATGCGTCCGATTTGTTGGAGTTGCGTCACCGCATGGACGTTTTTCGCGACACCCGATCTGCGCTGCAAGAGACCGAACATACCGGCGAGTTACTCCGTGCTGTGGGCGTATGGAATGTGGGAGGGTAGACGTTTCCTCTCCTATAAAGGAGTGCGTGTTACCCTCGTCTTTCCGAGGAGTCACCATTCCGATGAAGAAGGGAAGGAGTGCGTGTTATCCTCATATTTCCAGGGAGTCACCACTCCATTGAAAGGAAGGAGGAGTGCGTGTTACCCTCGTCTTTCCGGGGAGTCACCACAGCAGCCACACCAGGGGAGGAGGGAGGGAATGCCGAACAAGACTGCGGTGTGTCCGAGAAGTAGGAGCAGGTAAAGCGGATTGTGGTGTGGATTACTGCGGCCTCAAGGAGCTCTGACTTGTTCTCTGAGGGCAGCTGCTGCTGGCGCCCCTACAGCATGTGCCGCCCTTCGTCGCCCTTCGCCGCCCCAGATGGCGACATATAATAGTCTCGTTTGCCTCGGTGTGCGATTTATTTACCACAAGCAATACAGTAGCAGATTGTTTCTTAAGTCTAGCACAATGGTCACATTTTACATCTTGTTAGTGCAGTGAGGGGACCTCCTGCATAGTTCTGTGACTTCTGTCTCATGGGTACCTCACGCTGGAGCATCAATACAAGCGTCAGTGTTTGTGGTACAAGCATCAATACAAGCGTGAGAGACATGCAAGACTTTGCCTCTTTTCACTTGGCTGGAAGCTCCAAGTGTTATGTACGGAACGATGGCGCTAAGGGATGTAATCTTTACGAGTAAAAGTTTATGATCAAGCTGTAGCGTAGCTACCGCATTGGTCTTTGTATTTATTGATGGTGTTACACACATAGTTACAACCGTATTAATGTGTAGATGGTTATGTGTTATTTGTTCCCTTAATTTCCTTATATCTAATTACTGAAAGCGTAACGGACGGACTAACTAATTACAAGGAAGAAACAAGCAGAATTATGTCGGCCTCCCGCTGTACCGTAGCGGCTGCGAGGGCCGCTGAGACGACTGAGGCTTGAGTTGTGTGAGTAATGGTCGGTTGTGGTATTTGTGGTGATGAAAATGATGATAGTATTAATAATGATAATAGTAGGAATTGTGGTAGTAAAAGGGTTAATAAATGGTGGGTGAGTGGGGGTTGAAATAATTTGAATGGCTGTAATGGTAATAATGGTATTTACAGTATTTATCGATAATGGACAATAAAGATAAAAATCGATTTCTAATACAAGTGCAAAAGTACATACCTATTTGTTTTATCGAAAAGGCACAAAAGTTCAGTGCTGCTTTTTGAACCTTTTTAGCGAATAAATACAATTGATCGAATGCTGAAGTGTACGATGTTCTAGGGACAACTTTTACGGACATGAATAATTATCTCTTTTTTTCCAGATGATTAGGATTTGAACCACAATTTAAAAAAATTGGGTGCTGTTACTATTATCGTTATAAGTTGAAGTTAGCTTAGGATGATGTGTTAGGAAACGTTCGACTAAAAAAAATAGATAACTGGGCCGCATGTGTGGGAAGAGACACACAAAGCTGCTGCAACACTTGGGCTGCTGATGCCGATTGCTTCCTGAAGCAGTCAGTGACTCGCTGCAGCCCCCATTACGTCTCTGCACTGTGCTCGCTCCTCACTTGAGTAGATTATGGTTATTTCGACGTCAATTTCTGCTCCCCGCTGTGTTTAGAATAATGCGTCGAGTTATCATGCGCTTGTGCAGACCGCAGCGATCAGCGCTGCGTTCCGTGCTCTGCCTGATCCTGGAAACCAATCGATGGCTTTCACTCGCGCGCTGTAGCCTGCGTTGTTTCTTGTTTCCGTCAGTGAACGTCGTGTTCACGAGTCAACGTTGATGGCATTTATTAGTCTCGTTTGCTCGGGTCTGCCCGCGTTCGAAAGTTGGAGTTTTAGAAATTTGTATCTATCGTTCACATAGTGGGCATCTATTCATTACGTGTTGTTCGTCCGTTTTTACGGGGGATTTTGGTTAACACCCATGTATGAGTATATTTTGTTATCTATTCATAACGTGTTGTTCGTTTAATTGAAGATCTTGATTAAAACTCATGAGTACATTTTGTTATGCATTCATTACTTGTTATTCTTTTTATTAATGGTGGATCTTGGTTAACACCCATGTATGAGTATATTTTGTTATCCATTTATAACGTGTTATTCTTTCTTATTAATGGTATATCTTGGTTAACACACGTTTATGAGTACATTTTATGGATTCGAAAACATATTCCTTTTAATCGTTTACTCGCCAGGCACGCATGAGCTTAGGAGCAGATGAGGGCACTCGTAGGTAGGTGATTGGTTCAGGAGCCGTGAGCGGCGCCGGTCGGAGAGCATGAGACGAAATTGCCAATTTGTTTAGCCAGCAACAATTGGACGGCAGCAGGTGCTTACGACTGCCACGACCGTGTTCTCGGTGGCTCCTGCCGTCCAAGAAGCGTTCTGAAGGCGGCACCGGCGACCCATCATCGAAACTTCCGTGTAATCTGGGGACAACTCACAGGAACGGATGCCGGGGCCATTTGTTTGGCAATCATGCGCCTGTCTTTAATGTGCTAATGCCTGCATGACTCCTAATCCACTGGAGCGAGTGCAGTGGCGCTCTCGAGTCGGCTTACGCCCTCGGGAAGCGGGTATTGGCTTTCCGCGCACCGCTTCAATTTATGCATCTGAAAGTGCTCCTGGCCACCGGCGCGCCAGCAACGGCTGTGGCCAAACTAACTTTGCTCGCCCCGAATATTAAATAGCGAATCAATCCCGTAGAGGTGCGCTACACTCGCTGTTCGGGGCGCGAGGTTATTATCTACTGTGTGCCTTCGCAATACTGCCTCCTCTTAATGAACAATTCTGAGAGGAAGGGAAATGCGTGGTGCGCTGCTTCTTCTTCTGGCGTCCGCCTGTTTGTTCTGCCGTAGTGAAACGCCTGAGAGTTACTTTCCGGCAGTGGGACAAACCGTGACCTGATCTACCTGAATTATTGTCAGAAGTACGAATAAAGAGCAAGGATGTGTCATTATTAGGGGTTTTAGTGGTTAAGGCGTATCGTTATTTTCAGTACCCAAATAAACATTCATTAGCACAGGAAAGTATTTCTGTGGAGTATGTATCCTTCAATGTACGGTTCCTCTCCACTGACTTGCAAGAGCATGGCGTTTTTTACAGCAGATCGAGCGGGCACAAGCAAATATAAGCAGCGGGGCTGTTGCAGCCGGAGTGACGCTGGTAATTGGTTTATACATCGAGAGCAAAAATTGGCCGTGGAAGTTTCAGGAACTGAGTGGCGGCGGCCGTGGAGTTAGCGAAAGAATCGCCGGCAGTACAATTGTGAGAACCTCTGGTCTGATTAGCTGCTCAAGTTTGGGGGGAAAAACTTGTGGCAACTGCAAGAGCAATGGTGGCACCTGCAGCGGCAACTGTGGCAGCAAGGTGGCATGTATAGCGGCAAATGTAAGAGCAGCGGTGGCCACTGTAGCGGCAACTATGGCAACTGCAAGAGCAGCTGTGGCCCCTGCAGCGGCAACTATGGCAACTGAAGCAGCAAGGAGGCATCCATAGCGGCAACGTTGGTATTAGCAGCTATATTGACAACAGCTGCAGCTATTTCAGCTATTGAGCTGCAGCTGTAACAAAAAACTTATCTTGTTGCAACAGCTGCCCCTCAGTGAGGCGCAATTATTGCATCGATAGGAATTAGCGCTCCCAGTAGGAAGATGTTTGGTCCCGAGGTGAATGTTAAAAAAAAAGTAATGGGCGGCGCTGAAATAAAACAGGTTTTTTGTTTTGTTAACGGAGACATATTTCAGTTCACTGTCTCCTATTTTTTTTCAGCGCCTGTTACTTTCTTCTTCAACTTTTATTTTGTCTCATAAATTTTTTTGCAATCTGGACGCAGGGCGTGGGGGATACACTTTGTGCATAGATTCCCTGTTCCCTTCATTCCATGCTAGATGGTTCCTTCCTCCTTCTTTTCTTGGCAACACCTGTGTTGTGTTTAGGGAGGCTCAAACTAACTTAGAATTTGATATCAGGTATTTGGTTGCTACTGCTGCTGGAGGATAGTTAATTCTAATAAATAATTATAACACTATTTTTAATTATAGAGTGTAATAATTAATGTAGAGTTTAATAAATAATATTGCGTATAATAAATAATACTGAGTATAATAAATAATATTGCGTATGATAAATAATATTGCGTATGATAAATAATACTGCGTATGATAAATAATATTGAGTTTAATAAATAATATTGCGTATGATAAATAATATTGCGTATGATAAATAATACTGCGTATGATAAATAATATTGCGTATGATAAATAATATTGCGTATGATAAATAATATTGAGTATAATAAATAATATTGAGTATGATAAATAATATTGAGTATAATAAATAATATTGCGTTTGATAAATAATATTGCGTTTGATAAATAATATTGCGTATGAAAAATAATATTGATAATAAATTCTTTTTGATGCATAAACGATAGCTCTAGCGTCATTACCGTGTGTGGTACAATCGTGAACGGTGTCTTAAGGTCTCCTTCTTTAGGGCTTTTTGAAAGGCTGTATGTTACGCTAGGGTTCGTGGTTTGAAATCTGCTCCCTAAATTCACTTGAATACAGTTTTAACGGAATTGTAAATTTAACTTTTAAAAAATGCTGTCATTCTTGACGGTGTAAGTATACTGGAAATCTACAGCAACGTGCCAGGGTTTTAAATACTGCTTTGCAAGCGGCTGTGCAGATTCTCCATTGATGCGAAGAAGAGTAATCGAGTTCAGCATCAACTGTTGTAGTTGTAGAAAAAAGTTACAACAACAGGAGTGGCGGCAAGATCAGCGACATCAACAGGTGCAGGAGAAAAGGACAGCATCAATAACATGAGGGTGGCAATGAGACCGACATCAACAGGTGCAGTTGTAGAAAAGAACATCAACAACAGGAGGGAGCCATAAGACCGACATCAACAGGTGAAGTTGTAGAAAAGAACATCAACAACAGGAGGGGGGCAATAAGACCGACATCAACAGGTGCAGTTGTAGAAAAGAACGTCAACAACAGGAGAGGGGCAATAGGAGCGACATCAACAGGTGCAGACGTAGAAAAGAAGAACAACAGCAGCAGGAGGGCGGTAATAAGAGCAGGAGAAGCAGCCACCGGATGCTGCGTAGCTCCAGGCGTCCGTGGGGTAAAGGGAGGCTCATCCCGGCGCTAGAGAGGGGGGTGGTGGGGTGCTGTGTGGGGTTTGGTGGGCTGTGTGGGGGAGGGGGAGAGAAGCTGGGGTGATGAACGTATTACTTAGTTACGATGCAAAACTAACGCTAACGCCTCGATGTATGAGCAATGAACCGTAAGTGCTGTGCGCACCTGCGATTGGCATCATCCTCGTGGTTTGTCATTCGCTGATGGATCGGTTGAGAGACCCGACGTGGAAATTACCACCGAGGTATTGCGTTTTCGATTAAAGCAAACGTGTAAAGATGCTTTCCGTTTGTGCGGAGGCGTAGTGTAATTTCCTAGATTGCGTCGGAACCTAATTTTCCTGACGCCGATGACTACACTCGTGAAAGAAAATTTGCAGTAGAGGAAATTTTTTCTGACGTGCCCGTCTGTGGGAAATGCTGATTTGGGTTGTGCTGAGGAATGCTTTCTTCCTCATTGAGCGAAAATGTGAATGTGCGCAGAATTGGTGCGTTCAAAAGCATACATTTGGTATGGCACTGGATATTTAAAAACATTTTCCTCTGTGCTGGAAGTACGTTTTTGTTCCACGGGGATGTAAAATCAACGTTGAACAAATGTTTATAAAACCAATTCGAACCAATATGCTTAAAACCAACGTTGAACGATGATGTATTTTTTTGAAAAGTTCATAAAATTTACAAATATGATGCGAAATAAAATACCGTTTTGAAGTTCCCAATATGGCTGTTGCCATAACTTCGTGAATGTGTGATAAAAAACCAGCCCGCATAATTCGAACTAACTCATGTTTCGTGAGTCACCTGCTCAGGATGGCATGGTAAGGAGGAATAAAACGTTAGTTCTTCTCTATAGTACTCAGGTCCTTTGCCTAGTTCTGCCTTATTGGTGTCGGTCGAACATTTCTGGAAATAACCGTTCATCGGCGCAGACTTCTCCAAGCACGAGAATACTAATAAATCTGATGTTACAGATCTGATGTTTTTGCTGCGGGAGAAATACAAATTATTGTGTAGAAAAGGTTGTGATTACATTTTATGAGTATCTTTTCGCTACTGCTACTGCTATTGCAGAGAAGCATAATGAAATTTGTGATAAAATAAAAGTACCAAAATTTGGTCTTTTGACCTTGCATGCCTGTAACGCGTTACTTCTGAGCTTGATAACATTGCTAGTCTTGAAACAGGAGCCTGCATTGAACGTATGCTACATTTAAGTCATGTTGTCCAACTTGCCTGATGAGTTTGGCAAGAAAGGCTTGGGTTTCAAAATTGGAGTCGACTTCCGTGAATTTGACGGCGATGTGCGGACTAGTTTACCATGATTCCCAAACATATTTTAGCCTATGTTGGTTGACATTGCGTTGTATTTCTATCCCGCGGTGTTCACATACACAATGAGTCATGCTATTGACTCCAATGAGACAAAATGAATCTCTGAGTCA
Organism: Platorchestia sp. MABIK; assembly: GCA_014220935.1. Classification (NCBI taxonomy): domain Eukaryota; kingdom Metazoa; phylum Arthropoda; class Malacostraca; order Amphipoda; family Talitridae; genus Platorchestia; species Platorchestia sp. MABIK. The sequence goes on along the minus strand of JACJUY010017004.1, from coordinate 4,273 downwards.
GTTCCTGACATCGACAGCTTCGGACGGTCGGCTAATGAAATGATGCGGTTAGTTCGGGCGAGATTCATGCGGTCGTTGCGCGAGTATGCATGTGAATTAATACCGAGCATTCCTATTAAATAAGTCCGCATTTATGCCTGAAAATCTCGTTGAACATGGACCACATGAGACCAGTTCCCTAGAGCCTGGATATGTACCCACACCTTAATTGTTTCAGATTATGGTGATGAAGTCGTTACCTGTAGCTACCTTCACGACTAATCAGCGGCTTGGCTTAATTTTTTACGGACTCGCTCTCGTAAGAGCCTGAGAAAATTTGTGCGCTGCTCGGATGTGTGTGTGCGGTGCTACAATTTGTAGTGGACCCCCGGGGGCAGCTACGGGAGTACTGTTCTCAGCGGTGAGGCTTGGGCTCTGGTGGTGTGGTGTAATTTGTGCTGCTGAGGCAGGCAGGAGCTGCTGAGGCAGGCAGGAGCTGCTGAGGCAGGCAGGCAGGAGCTGCTGGGGCAGGCAGGCAGGAGCTGCTGAGGCAGGCAGGCAGGAGCTGCTGAGGCAGGCAGGCAGGAGCTGCTGAGGCAGGCAGGCAGGTAGGAGCTGCTGAGGCAGGCAGGCAGGTAGGAGCTGCTGAGGCAGGCAGGCAGGCAGGAGCTGCTGAGGCAGGCAGGCAGGAGCTGCTGAGGCAGACGCAAAATTCTACCAAGGAACTTACGGCCGGAAACGACCTGTTGTTCGAAGGCGCACTGAGACAAACAAAGCGAGTTAGGAGTGGCTTTGATCAGTGCAAATTCATATTGGAAATCGACGGACATTTTTTTAGCTTGTTTTTGCTATGCAGGCGCTTGCGTAAGCCAATATCTGTATCTGCCGAAAATAGCCTGCTGAGTCCGGTATTAAGTTCACCTAACAAAAATCACTTTTTCTAGCTTTGGAACGGATACTGAGGCTTAAACTCGCTTATCTAAGCTGGAGCAAACGCCTATTTTGAACGTTGCTGTTGCCATGAAATCTGATTATCTGGAGCGAACACCTAATTAAAACGTTGCTGTTGCCACGAAATACAAAATATAATCGACAGTCAGAGCTAGAGGGAGTGAAGTCCTGAAATATAATAGGCAGTGCGAGCGAGAGGGAGAGTGGGCTTCATATCTCACTGTGCTGCGACTCAGCCGTGCCACACAGAAGCTGTGCTGAGTTTCCTGTGAAGCCCCTCCAGCCATCCTAGTGGAGCTCATTCATGCCTTCAGGCACCGCTGACGTGCGTCAGGTGCGGCGATTTCCTGCCGACTGATGCGAGGTCCGTACATTCAAATGAGGATTGAAATCAAATACGGGGTCTTGCTGTATACTTATTTTGTGAGATCCTTTCAGCCAACTCTGTGGAGAGACGTTGGTAACGTGGATACGTACGTAATGTTGAGCTCTTGGAGTCTTCAAGTGTGAATGATCGTTGAACACGGTTTGTCTGTCTCATTTTTCTTTTCGATGTTTCAATGCGTGGCAGATCTACGCACTTCGTTTCAAATATTTCTGATTCCATATTGCATTAGAAATATTTCTGATTCCAAATCGCATTACAAATATTTCCGATTCCATACCGCATTACAGATATTTCTGGATTACTTATCGTAAACGACCCTGATGGTCGTTTTGAGATTGTTCAAGGATATTCCGGAAATGTTTTAAAATAAATGTTTGTTGTGCAAATAAAAATTTTGCTCATTTAAAAAAAACACGGTTTATAAACAGCCTTTTCACCTTACCACGCTGCGGCTGGAGGATGCACCATAACTTGACGGGTACTTGGGATAGTAAATCTGAGGTACGTAAGTACCCCACATTCAGTGTGGTTGTGATCGTACGTAGGCATTTAGTAGATGCTGTCATTTTTGTGCACATGGTTCATTAGCGTCAGATATCGCGCTAAACATTACATGTGAAATGAAAAACTGAGGCTTGTTCAAAATGCAAATGCCTAGAACGTTTTGGCCAACCGAAAAGTCCATCCTGATTTTGCGAGGGCCCGAATAAAGGTGAGAACTCTGGTCTCAAATGGCAGTGTGGTGTGGGGGTTATCTGGTGCAGTCGTGATGCTCAAACCCTGCGACGTAGTGTGAGAACTTCTTCGCCCCGCCCCCTCGTCTCGCTGAGCTTGTTGGTACCCGCTGGGATGAGCTCAACGCGCCGCGAGAAAGAAGGCCAGTCCAAGGTACCGGTTACCTCGTTGACTGCGATGGGTTTAACTGAAGTTCAATATTCAACTTCAGTTTAAAGTCAAAAGTTGTTGGTAATTTTATAAATACCGAACATTAACTGGGCTCATTAAATGCCATTAATTTTGAAATGTTGAAATTGTTCAAAAGACCCATCGATGGGTCGTTCCGTGGCAGGAAAAACTTGAGCACGACTCATCGATGGGTTGTACCGCAATCAACATGTTGACGTTTCTTGGGATTTCTCTGAATTTCTCTGAATGAGGATTTTTTGTTTTCTTACCACTGCACTCGTACGATTTTAGGGACTTTTGACACGATTTATAAATGGGGTTATTTGAGCTATTGCCGTTTGTTGGGATGTTCTATAGAGTGGATCTTACTGTATAATGGGCCTCACTCTACCTACGCTGCATTGATATAAATCAAGTAATTATGTCAAGAGTCGCATGAAATTTGGGTTTTGTGGTAACTGCGGAAACTTAGTTAATTGAAAAAAACAGAAAGAATCTTTTTCGTTGTGCACTTACGAATCTGCAATGCGAAAATTTTTCGAGGCAGATGAGCAAAAAATTAATTTACCCGTAATTGAAAATTTGTGAGTAGCAAGTGTTCTATTTCCGCCCTGCAGGAAATAGAAAAAGAGGAAATAGAAAAAATAAAAGACATAGTTCCACAAAATTCTTAGCATCTCAGTCTGGGACGGCGTAAAGCTGAGGTGCCGCTGTTCGGCGATGGCGTCGCCGTGGATGTTATTGGAGAGACTTGCTGGGAGATTAGCTTGTCCTTCATTGCGAGGAGAGTAAGCTGATGTGTAGAAGTGCCACTTATCCTGCTTATCTTGTGCAATTGTCGCCCCCCTCAAAGTTTACTTTTGGCAAGGAATCACGGGAGACAAAACGAAGACTGTGTTTCAGTAGATTGTGATGTGTATTTTCATTGTTTAAATAATTCAGACAATTCGATAACGGCTCAGTAGCCAGAGGATTTTTGAAACTCACTGCTGCCGACCTGCAACTAAACTGAAGTTTCCCTTGAATGTTCGAGTATTTCTCAGAAAATTAATTAGTGATAGAATGCACCACTTCTCTTCAGTGTGACGTTGCCGGAGTAAACTAGACTCTCCAATAGCGTATGGCTCACCTGCATTGTCCAGTGTAATCTATGGTCAACGGGGTGGGTTCATGAAGAGGTTTCAGCTGTTGTAAAGAACTTATCAATATTGGTTTAGTCTACGTTTTTCAGCCAGCCAAATGCTTCTTCTGTACGGAATATTTTTGGTTCTATGGCTATGAATAAGAATAAGGCTATTCAAATTAAGATACGAAGTTCTTTCTTTGGCTGTGTTTTTTTTCAATGTGCATACAGATATGCTTGAATCAATTATTTGATTTCAATTTAAAGTTTTGAGTGAAGGCATAACGTTGTCGATTGTTGAAAACATCTCAACTGTTTATTTAAGAAAAGTATAAAAGTTCAACACTGGTAAGGAAGCTTGTTTTACTGTCCATAATAAGTAAGTCTGCTTCACAATCAGTTTTATCAAAGTGAGGTCTTGAGCTAAAAGTTAAGTAGCCTTCCTTTTTTTAAAATAAAATAGGTTTTTAATTTTGCTGCTGACTATCTTTTTCCGGTTCCTTGCTATCCCGTTTTCCAGCACCTATTACTTTACTACTTTCTTCAACCTTTACCTCGTTTCATGAAATTCTTTCTCAACTTACTGTTTCTGTGCACCTCCTGCATACGATCCCGCATTCCAACAAGTCCATACTAATTGGTGCTTTCCTCTCTTTGGAACGCTTTTGTCGCAGTTAGGGAGGCTTAAACTATCTTATCTGTTCTAATCAGTCGTATCGAACGCAAGCTGCATGACAGTCTTTGCTCTGAGTGGCTCTTGCGTCGCCTCACTTGAATACTAGTCACCTCACTTGAATACTAGTCACCTCACTTGAATACTAGTCACCTCACTTGAGTACTAGTCACCTCACTTGAGTACTAGTCACCTCACTTGAATACTAGTCACCTCACTTGAATACTAGTCACCTCACTTGAATACTAGTCAC
>JACJUY010017000.1:0-12741 GCA_014220935.1 Platorchestia sp. MABIK | reverse complement strand
GTATTGTACCCACCAGAATCAGTAGCTCAGTATTGTACCCACCAGAATCAGTAGCTCAGTATTGTACCCACCAGAATCAGTAGTTCAGTATTGTACCCACCAGAATCAGTAGCTCAGTACTATACCCACCAGAATCAATAGCTCAGTATTGTACCCACCAGAATCAGTAGCTCAGTATTGTACCCACCAGAATCAGTAGCTCAGTATTGTACCCACCACAATCAGTAGCTCAGTACTGTACCCACCACAATCAGTAGCTCAGTATTGTACCCACCAGAATCAGTAGCTCAGTATTGTACCCACCAGAATCAGTAGCTCAGTATTGTACCCACCAGAATCAGTAGCTCAGTATTGTACCCACCAGAATCAGTAGCTCAGTATTGTACCCACCACAATCAGTAGCTCAGTACTGTACCCTGCAGAATCAGTAGCTCAGTATTGTACCCACCAGAATCAAAAGCTGAGTATTGCACCCAACAGTGCACTTTCCAAAACTACAATCCTTCCAGATAAAATGCTGTTGTATCAAGCAGGTGGCAGGACTCTGTCTGAGATGTGACTTAACATGAGGCATTTAAGTGTCTCGTTCGCTTCAGTGCGCAAAAGCAGGGCAACTGCACTCCTAGTCTGGTTTCTACGAACAAAGCTTCTTTTTCTTGCCTAATCGATCGTCTGTTCACGATTGATGCCGTGCACGTTGTGTTCAGTGCGGCAGCGCAGGTATGAAGACTGCGCTCCACCGTGACACGTGAACGAAGAAACTCAAGCCTTGAGAGTAAAAATAGGTAAGAAAATAAGAGGAAACTTCATTTAGGGTAATTAGACAAATTAATTTCTGCGAATAACTGATGTATCTGATTCTGGTAAATTTATACCTACTTATTGCCGTAAAATACATGGGTGCTTACAATTTTTGCGACGTTTAAAGTATGTTTATTTAGTATGTTTATTTAGCATGTTTATCAAGAGCAGTGAACATCGAACGAATGTAAAGTTGCAGGGTAGAAAACAAAAAAAGAGATTTCAAAAAGTTTCATGCGTCTTCGACGTAGGCAACACTTCGGCCTCTCCTTGGAAGGCGAGAAAGAGAATGAGAAAAGAATAGGTAAACCCAACTTGCGTATCTTGCCTACTTAACCCTTGGTGTATTAATTTATTCATATATTGGTTTAGAGTCCGCTTTTTCCGTCTCTCTGTCGCGCTCTTAAGGATGCTTAGTGACCTTTGATACGAGTTTCATCAGTGCACAAGTACAAGAATATTTTAATCGCGGGTGCTGTTAGATTGAATCTATTTGTTTGTCATCCACACCTGAAAAATTTATTCATCGAAAATATTGAATCTCGGCATTTTTGACGGGCCATGTACACAAGTTTATAAATAATCACCACGATGATTTCGGTGGTGGAACGTCCTATAAAATAATAATGATAATAATAATCACCATTGTGATCAGGGCAGGGCGCCGATAATGAGCACATCATTGAGGTGACTGGCGGGGCCTGCCCAGCGCAAAAATATCCACGTTACTGCAATAGCTGCCCGTGACTCGAACATCTCGCGTGCTGCAGCGCAGTTCTGCACAGCCACACGGCAGCCTCGACCACCATTTAATATGTTCCGGTGACCTACCCTTACCCGACCGTTACTATAGCTGCTCTAAACTGCGCTGCGCGGGCGCTAACCTGCGCTAATGCTACCCAGAACTGCACAATAATTGAAACTTGAGCGCCACGTGTTTCTGAGTACGCGTTGTGTAGTAAGGATCTCCTCTGAACAACATCGGGCCTCTGAAGTAACTCATTGGGAATAAGCGGTTGCATCATGGCGAATTTTCTTCGTGACGACGTGCTTTTCATCTGATCCATATTAGCACTTAATTCCCACGAGACGCAGTAAGATATCTTTCAGAACAGTTCAAATTTGAGTTTAGAAGCACCACTTTCAACGGTTTGTGCATTGTCAAACGTTAATAGATATTCATTTCCCATCATCCGTTTGATAAACCTCATTAAGTCCTTCATTTGATGTTCATGCTTGAGTTTAAATTTTCATCAACTCAAATAAGTTCAACAGCCTCTGTCTGTCAACAAAATACGCGTTGAATCATTCATAACGGCTTAGGAACATTGCAATGCTCACATTACTAGTTATGAAAGTATTAATTTGTACAGCTATGAAATTTTTCTACTGTCCCACTAGTTCATGGCGATCAACGTCACCATGCATGTAGAAGTGACGCATCGTTTGCTTGCAACAAAAACCAGGAGAGGGTGCAAGATTTAAAACAAATAGTGGCGGACCAAATCATAATTTAATGCAAAAACTCTGTGTGCGACATCCGTAAATGATTTGTTAACGCGTTACAAATTAACTGCTGAGATAAACATCTGAGTCATTAAAAATAGAACAGAAAGCAAAAAAATACGCTGACGCTTGTGAGATCTTTGCACGGAGCGTCGCCGCGCCACCGGAAGAACATCAATAATATTAATGGTAATAATAATAATAGTAATAATAATATAAAATGAAATTAATGACGTCAACGTGAAGAAACAGAAGAGAACACGGAAATATTCCTTCTCCTGGCTTTCAAAGAATAGAAAAACGACACTACGTTAGCCTACACTAGCTGTCACAATAAGCCTTGTCAATTCTACGATGAGTGACCGGGGTAAGCCCTCGAGGCAGAGCAATTCTCCCTTCTTTTCTAGAGTAGCTCAGGACGCGGACAGTCTACAAATAGGACATCCCAGCGATAGTGTTGCTACGTTTACCTTTTTTAAGCCAACAGTCTCAAATAAAAAGAATTCTAATTAAAAAATCGAAATCTGATATTGTTGGACAGACAACAAGCCAATATGAAAACCGTGGCAAATGAACACTGTAATTTCTGACCTTACACTGATGTCGCAACATTAGCCTATTTTAATATCTGAAATTAGGACAATTCTAATAAAAAAAACGAAATTGAATATTTTTCGCCCGTAAACATGCCAATCTGGCAACTCTGCCCAGTAAACCTTGACCGTACGCTGACGTCGCTACGTTTTTTCAGTTACGCAAAATAGTAGAATTCTTACGTAAAAAAGTGCAGTTTCAAATTTTCCGTCAAAAAACAAGCCAATCTGGCAACCCTGGCCAATTAGGAACGCAGTAACCTCTGACTGTGCACTGATGAACAACTCACAAAGCGGTTCCCATCAAGGGGCGATCGGCAGTAGCCCAGTCGATGCATCAATAGACCCCTAGCAATTTTATCATTATTGGCGTTCCGAACGCTACGTCATCGAAATTAATGTAGCCTATTAAAACTCGCTGAAGGTCTCGGTAGAGCTCCTGATGATGATGTTAGTGGCCCCATGGCGAAGATGTTGTCCAATTGATGCAGACTCACAGATCCCTCAAGCTGGGACGTGAAACGTCAAGTTTGGAGCTAGCAAATTATTCTGATACTGAGCCTGCCAATAATTTTGATTCTGATCCCACAAGCTGGGACGTGAAACGTCAAGTTTGGAGCTAGCAAATTATTTGGTGTAGCCATGTAAGTTCATGGTCTATACCTCTTTAAAAAATTAAGACGTCGTTTCGTAATCATTCACACTTCCAAACTTTTCTACGTTTAATATGCCGATAATCATGAAAACGGGTAGTTATAATAAAGGCTGTAGAACCCTCAGTTCCGAGCGCAACTTTAGGAATTTATTTGTTAAATTTGGAAGTGCGAATCATTGAATGAATACTTTGTCACATTGTCCCAGTTGCGTACGAGTGCTATAAATACATCACTGATGCTCCCAGATAATAGCTCAGTATCACTAATCCGTCCCAGATAACGTTCGAAAGATCTCAGACAAATAAAGTAATCCGTTTTAAACATTAAATGCTTTACCAAAATGCACAGATTAAATTTCAATGTACATGATAAATCTTAGGTCTGCTATATTTTTTTGTCTTTTCTTCAATGTTATTTGTAACAGAATTTAAAAAGTGAAAGTTTCAAAATTTTACTATTTGAAATACTAAAGACCATATTTCACCTGTTAATTATAGGACATGACAAAGAGAGACTCGTGAAGAAATTCCGCTTATTTCAAGTGAAATTTCAAACTCGATTAAATTATAAGTCGGTTCAAACATCTCACACTACTCCGGAGGTGTTCTCAAGAGAAGAAGGAAGAAGGCAGCTGTGAGTGTGAAATTAGCACGGGGAATATATGCACAAAGTGAGTCTCCGCATCCGGGCAGCATTATTTAAAGAAATTCACGAAACAAGATAAAAATTGAAGAAAGTATTAGGTGCTGAAGAAAGGACCGCAATTCATGAACCGAAAAAAAGATAGTCTATAACATAAAAAAAATCCCAATTTCAACTAAAGGCCTTCTCAATCTTTAATTCGGGACGTCGTATCTTCCCCGCGTGAGCACTTTTCCTATTGATACAATAGTTGTGTTGTTTTGAGAAGAATTTCCATCTGAATTTTTTGTTTTAAACCAAAGGAGACCATGATCTCAGACGATGTCCAGCGTCGTCTTGATGAAACACTCCGGCAGTTTTTTCTGTTACTTTTTTCTGGATGCTAACAAATCTGTGGTATTTCGTCCTAGACTTACGGAGAAAAAAAATACAAACAAGAACAGCTTCCTTCAGCGCTGCTCAAAATTTTTTTTAGCAAGGTTGGAAAATAAGAACTCGAATTCTTAACCCGGTGCTGAGGCTGAAATTCTCTAACAAAATGTTTCAATACTTAGACCGACTTTGTCATCAACAGAAGACTTGTTCTTAATGCCATCAAATCATGATAATCGCAAGAATCAAAATTCCCAGTTGTTTTATCTTTCACGTTATCGCCTGTATTGAATAATTGCCATCACGTCCCGTTGAAATTCATTGAAAGCGCAGGGAAATTTAGAATAATTTCTGTTCCCCCGAAGAAGAAAACTTGTACCTAATTAAGGTCCTGATACATTACATTTTTGGCTTTTTTCAGCATCAGGTTTCGCAGGAAATCGTCGATCCATTTTAATCCTAAGCCCCTTTGTCTGAACGATTGAATGATTCAGAAGAAAAATTGGCATGATTCTAGACGGCGACATTTCGTCAGTTCAGCAGAAATTATCTGAAAAAAACTGCTTCGAGAAAGAAAGTCGTAAAAATTTTCAATTCAAAAAACATACAGTGAATAACGACGAACTCCTCACGTCCTTAAAATCTATGTATATCTTCAAAAAGTTATCCACAAATGAAAGCGTGCTAGAAAGTATAAAATACGCCAGTAAACAGAGCTGGTTTCGAACACTGGTGTCGTTTCTGAGCAGAGTGAGTACGATCTCTGCACAGTCAAGAAAAGTTCCATTTCCAAATGCATGGTTCACGCAACCGCGGTATCGGAAAGACACCAATCCCAGCTCGCGATACGTCGCTCTCGAGTCCACATGTAGCATCAACTCCGAGTCTCGACTCCAGCTTTTAGGGCTCGAAAAGCGTCCGCCGAACTTTATCGAGGACGGAAATTTTGGGTCGTTTTTGGTCGTTTCTTCTTTGGACTGACGTGGTTGGCGATGGTCCGAAATTTAGAGGTTATTTTGCCTTTTATGGGTCGGGATCCTAGAGGCAGGAGACGCGTTCTATGGGGAGGCAGGAAGAAAGTATCGTCTTCCGATAGCAGCGCCTGCTCTCTTTCAATACTGCCTCCTAACTTCCCTTTTTCCGTTTTTCTGAGGTCTTATATTGCTCAACAGGAGCTCTAGCTCTACATTACTGAACAATAGACTTTGACCTTACACAGCTGAAGCGAATATTAAGGAAAACTTTACTTACAGTTAACTGATGAATAAACTGTCGCTTTGTGGGGTAAATCGGCTACTTGAGGTCTTACGCTTTTGAAACACAATTCGTTTTGGCTCAAAGACGCTGAATAGAAAACTTTGAGGTAATAATGTAAAGCTGATAACGCGCATCATGCATGTATTGAGCGGGGAGCTTAGAAAGAACGCTATACCGAAAATCTTGGCTCTGGTGAAGGCCAACAGGCTTAGATGTTGGGTTGTTCCACTGTTAATGCGATGCATTAGACATTAGATTAAAGCCTCCCTAGCCGCTACAAGAGGGTTCCCAAGAGAGGACGGAGGAAGGGACCATTTAGCATGGACTTAAGGGATCGCGGAATCTATGCACAAGTTGCATAGAAACAATAGGTTGAGAAAGAAGTTTACAAAACAAGATGAAAGTTAACGAAGAGAGTAGTAGGAGGTGAAAAACATAGCAGTGAACCGAAAAAATGGTGGTCTGTAGCAAGACAAACAACCTATTTTATTTCAACTAAAGGATGGCTCACCTAACGTTCAGCTTAGGCCCTCACATATTCCCGCTGGGAGCGCTAATTCCCATAGGTCCACTAGTTGTATCCCCCTGAGGGGTTATGTTAACGCGTTGGTAGCGACGTGAGCCGCCGGTGTACACGTACGGAGGAATTTTCATAATACCATGGCAGTAGTCACGAACTCAATTTTCATAAATACGTACTTGATCAGAGGTAAATGAAGGCACAATAATAATTTAGAAAGCAGCCTTGAAAAATTAACTTTCTTTTGCAGTTAAATTTTGAACTTCAGTGTAACCCATCGCGGTCAACGTGTTAATCTATGTAAAAATTTTGGGATTTGTGGACTGATCAGCGAATGTATCTTTGTATTTTTAAGTCTTGCAGCAACCTAGCTCCGACTGAGCGGAGCCAAAAGAACCAATGTTCAAATGTTGCACAACACACTAACTGCGTTTGCGCGGTCGCTGCGGTCGGTTAGGTTAGGTTAGAAGTAGCAAAATTGAAAAGCCGTCTTCACTGCTTGATCACATATTTATCCTTTCAAAGACACCTGAAATATATAATTGGTCGATAACATTGCAACTTGTAAGCAATTGTCTAGTCTAAATTAAGGTAGTGAACTAATTGAAACACTTTTCATGGATCCTAGTCTGTAAATGAGCAATTTACTTAGTGATACGCATATGAACCAATACCCAGTCAACGTGATGATGTCCGTAAGCCCTTGATCTCCCAATCATTATAGCACACGAGTCTTCCTACATGAAAAAGTGTTAGGAAACGTCGAGCTAAATTTCATGGCACGAAAAATTGCTTGCAGTATGTATTAAAATTGTGACAATGATATATGAGGTCGCAAATATAAATTCCTCCGATTCAGCAAAACGAGGGGTCGAGCGCGTGTCGAGTAAAAGATGCACAGCGAATCCTCAGCCATAGTTCCTGGAATAAGAATTTTATTGTCAAGTTTTTAATTCAACATTTATCACAACAACCAACGTTTTGCTTATAACTCAATTGTAAATTCGTACGAGTTTCTTCAAAGGCAGAAAACCTTGGTGGCTACAAGTCATGTAATTCAGTGATGCAAACGAAATTATCTCTCATTTGAGCAAAAAAAAATGCCCTTGTATTACTAGGCGCAGATACTCGAAAGCCGATTGAGGCAATACTGACTTGATATCTTTGTGGGCCTTAAAACTTCTATTTGCTCTACAATGAACGAGAATCAGGCTCGCTATATTACAGATTTCAATTACGATTTTCTTCCATGCGTTAAACTATTCTCACCGAAAATCTTTTGCATTCAAAGGTAGAAGATTTTCGGTGAGTATAGTTTAACGAAGGGAAAAAAATGGATTACCAGCTTGATTCAAATTGTTTGAGCTACTAGATCACTTGAGAACATTCAATTGCTCATGAGTTAATTAACTGATAGCCACTCTGTAAGCATGACTTGTGTGTGTCGGATGCTTGCCTCGCTCACACATTCAACATCCTCCAGTCTAAAATTAAGGAGGGGATTTGCTGAAACCACTTTTGAAAAATTAGGCAAGATTTCTCAGAGTTCAGCGTTCCACGTATGAAAAGGAATTTTGTTTCTAGTACTTACTATTTCTGCCTGTTGAGATGATTGGAAAATCAAATAATTTTGCCAATTTTATCATCAGTCGTCACCGCTCGAAGCCTCAAGTTTGTTTACATCTAAGATGAAATTTTCTAGTACATCGTAAGTACCATCAATGTGAAAAAGATTCGTTTTATCGCACTGTACAGCTCTTCGGCATTTCATTTACCCCTTTGGTGCGTCAGAGACGTACACGGCTGGCACGTGTTCAGTCTCACAGGAAGCCACATTGAAGATACTTTTAGAATTTAGCGATATTATAATTTTTTAGAATTCAGTGAATTCATGAAAGCATGAATTTATTAGATGAATCACTTCTCTCCAGTGTATTTAAAAACTATCTTTTGGCAGTGCCACAGATTGTTACGCAATCACAGACACTGGCCACAGATTATTACACAAGTTCTGCGCTACGTTGAAGATGCTATAGAGTGGTCGTAGCAGCGCTACAGGAGCCGCAACTTCCCCACATGCTCGACAGCGGCCAACAAATGATATAAGGCCCATCAGTCAGGACTTGGAGAGCGTTTGTCAAGATTAACACTGAAGTTCTGGCGTCAAATTACCTGCTAGTCGCAACTCCACGCTTCGCCTTCCGTGACTCCATTTGGTGACCGCACGTGAGCGCGTTATTGTGCGTGCGTTAATGCACGTGAGCGTGTTATTATACGTGCGTTAATGCGCGTGAGCGCGTTTTTGTACGTGCGTTAACGCACGTGAGCGCGTTATTATACGTGCGTTAATGCACGTGAGCGCGTTACTACACGTGCGTTATAGCACGTGCGCACCTCGGGAGGTTGACACGTACCTAGCTGGAGGTGGGTCAAGGAGGTGTTTCGGGAAAGGGGAGCTACAAATGCCATCCTCGTCAGCTGGAATTGAAAGTAGCAGCTCAAGTCTCACTGCGTGGCGTACAGCCACACGGGGATACAATCGCACCCTATTTTGGTGAGCTCCAGAGAGCCAAAGGGCACGATCGCAAGAAACCGCGTTGCAGGCTCTCCGGCACTCGCTGGGCGCCGACATCGGAACAGACAGCGTGGCGAGAATCTCACTGAGCTCCACCAAGTGACAATCGAATGAAAGACGCTATTATGCGGAAATTATTTGCGTGATGAAATTGGTGAAACCCCATCCCGCAATTGTGCGAAGATATTTAGGAAAATCCCAACCCGCTAGCGACGATTGTATCAACTATAGGTTAAATGCATGCATTTGTCGTGCGTAATTGTAGAGATCTTCGTAATTCATTTCAAATGTAACTCGGAACTTACTACAAAAAAGGCTATTGAAAATCTATTAGCATTTAAAATTCCAATAGGAACATAAAATCCGATTAAATGTATGCCTGAACGCAGCCGCAGAACTTTGATTTACTGATTACTCACTTTCTCTTCGTTGCAAAGAGATATGCATGCGGCGCCGTGATGTTGACTCCGAGTAACACTAGTTTTTGCGTCACCAAACAGGTGTTCGCAACAGCGAGTAATAGGGGATATTAAGAGAATTTGAAGTAATATTTTGTCAAGTTGGTACTACCAAAATACTAGATTTTATGCGTTGAAGCCCATCTTTTCAATAACTCAACGGCGAACACGAAAAAAAATTTGTAATAGGTTCATCACAGAAACAAATATCGAAAGAAAATTAACACCTAATTGCGCGAAGCATAAAGAAATATTTGAAAACATTTGCACGGTTTTCAAATTAGATGAAATAGAGCGTGTATTTTTTCGTTACACTGGATGATCCTAAAAAATTTGAAGCTCATCAAAAATTGTGCTTGCATTGGGGTTTCTGACCAGTGATCCCAGGGTCTCGACCATATTGACCATTAATTTTGATTAGAAAACTATGTTCACGTCTTGTGAAGTTGAAAAGAGTGCATTCAAGTGTTAATGCATTATGTAAAATAATTTGTTTTCAGAAATTAAGGCTTCCTGGTGTTTCTACTGCCAACGAGTTCAATAAAGAGGTCGCCAACGGGTTGCCTAATTCATATCTAGAAATCCAGCATCATGATGAGAGATTTTAAGTCTGATAATTTTTTCAGAAGAGCCCTGCTGTGAACATCGATAAATTTCAAGAAGCCCACTCTGTAAGAAAAATTGAATTGTGTCGTTATTAATGGTGCATGTGAAGAACTGGTCACGAAACTCATCACTGGTGATGGGATTTTGATTGTGGGAATTGCTGAGGCGATTTCAGTTTACGAACATCTGCCATAGCCGAATGATTTTTCTGGCAAAAAAGAACACTGCAATAAGATGGATGTCCTCCACAGTGAGCACTCCACCGTAACAGATAACTTATCCGGGAACACGTACCAGAATGAGAGCAGGATCTTAGCTTTGTTTATCTCTTGACAAGCTTGTGCCACTTAAGTGATCGCGCATTTGCGCACATATGTGCAGGTTCTTTTCCCCCAAGAGGACCATCAATATCTTCTCAACCTAGACGACCATCAATATCTTCTCAACCAAGAGGACCATCAATATCTTCTCAACCAAGACAACCATCAATATCTTCTCAACAAAGTAAACCATCAATATCGTCTTACCCAAGAGAACTTCTCAACCAAGATGACCATCTAAGCCAGGATGACAATAAATAATAAAAGATACGGCACAGGATTTGTCAGAATACCACGTCGTGGTCACCAACTATGTTACACTAATAGCACGCATCTCGTTAGCTTTTTGTGATGGGTTCATAGAAAACAACACTTCACTTGCTGCCAACAAAATAAGACTCGAATCTTCGGCACTGAGCAGCCCATGGGACAAGAAAGACATCCCTTATTTCTCAACTGCAATCTGAATCCCCATCCCGCATTATTTATTCTCAATTTTCTAATATGCATGACATTTTTAGTTTTTTTATCTGGATAAACATGCTTCGAGAAATCCTAGATTTAAAAGAACTTTGTCCCAATATCTCAGAATAAGCAAACGAGCTCAAAACTAGACATAGTAACTGGCGTAGATATTCATGGTGAGCAAATGTTCACACTCAACGTCTCGTAGTGAAATACAAGAAAGGGAAAAAATACAGCTCCTGTACTTAGAGCTTCATCATTTCCTTGAATATGACATAACCTTGAATATCTTATGATGTTCCGTACGTAATTCAGTTCAGTTTTCCTCGATGTGCTCAATTGTGTATTCGTGAGACATTTTTCTCCAAGTGCGATGATGAACATATATTTTTGGCGATTGTCATCACTTCGTAAAGAGTTCGAGCTTGAAGCAGTCGATTTATTTTCCAGTCACACAGAGTAGCAATTCAAACGTTTTTACTGTGCAATTAAAACTGTGCTTTTGAAGGGCTTAATAAAGTTATAGTTCTGGGTGTCCTTTTATGGTATAGAGATCGAGAATATTAAATATCGGACGCACAATTTTAGATTTTTAGGCTTATCTACTTTAATCTGCGTTGGGAAGCTCATGTACAAAAATTTAACAAACGCTGTCCATACGATCAAAATATATTATTTACTTTGGTGCAAAAGATTTTATTCGTACAAGATTAGAGAGGTAGATTTTATTCAACACCAACGCGTAATATATTGAAAACACCTCTGTGTCAGAAAATATTTTTATTTTCGTATTTAAAAGTATCAAATACATTCTTTGTGTAGTTAAAAGTATCAAATACACTCATTTTGTAGTGAAAAGTAGCAGTAGCCCAAAAACATTCTGTGAGGATTCTGAGGCAATCTAAATGAATTAAACAAACTCATGCAAATCGATTAAACAGGATCACAAAACACAATACGGGCGTACAAGAACCACAGCAAGGAGCAGATGCCGTCAAGGACATGGGGCCCTTGAACGCGTATGATAGTTATGATCACCTGCCCACTCGGCCAGACGATCATAACGAGACCTCGAGAGATTCATCTATCACTTCACGGGAGGAAATGACTGACAAACCGAACATAAGTAGCTCTTCACCCGCAACACGAGTAATTGCAGGGCAAAATATCTTTATCTTGGAGCATTTATACCTTGCGTGTATTGTGGCTGCATCATAGTCGATTCGTTCGCGTGCGCGCACTTGAGTGTCATGCGTAAGACTGTAGGGGATTTTAAAAAGTATTGTTTTTTGAGTACGCATCACTGCAACAAATTTGTCTTACTCGTCAATCCCGTATCTAAACGCTCTCTATTGGCTATGAGGAGGCAGAAGTTAACTTTGATTGTATTTTGATACAGAAGCCACGCGGTTACTGGCAAAAAAGTTGCAATCGCTGCAATACTTCAACTATGACAGCAGATTAGCTTGTGAGTTAATTCAAGCACCCCAAACCATAACGATTGTGTTCTCAAAAGAAAATAATAGAAAGCCATTATTTTTCATAGAATTAAGGAAACGGAGAATCTGTGCACTGTATGCGTTCCCCTTCCCACTGAGTGCACAGAAAAGTAATGTCAAAAATATTTTATGAAACAAAATGAACATTTATGATGGAACTAGTACACAGGTTCGACAATTCAAGTGGTTTAGGTAAAAATTTCCTGAGTAAAAGTTGTCAGTACCCTGAACTACCAATGATATTTAAGCACCCCAAACCATTACGATTGCGTTCCCAAAAGAAAATAGAAGGAAGCCATTATTTAGTACAGAATTAAGGGAACGGGGAATCAGTGCACTGTGTGCGTCCCCCCCACTCGTGTACAAAAAAGTAATTTGTATTCTATGAAACAAGATAAACATTTATGTTCCAGTTCATCGCGCGTTAAAAGACGAAGAAAATTACTGATCATCTTTACTACAACACTCCCT
>JACJUY010016996.1:0-14808 GCA_014220935.1 Platorchestia sp. MABIK | reverse complement strand
TCTCCCGCTCCAATTTGGTGATGGAGTGCAGCAGCGACTTTGAATCCCTACAAAAAATATCGCCTCCCGGGCGCCTTCTTAAGAAACAGAGGCTCAGATCCTGCTTCTGCAAGCCCCTGCACGCTAATGGAAGCGATTGGATCTCCTTTGTTTCTGACAGCTCACACTCCGCGTCTGTAACGCCTCTGCTTCATGCTAGATCGTGTTGACTTTTGAGGCTGAGCTTGTTTTGTTGTTTGAAATCCAGTAGCGTTTGTTGGTTTTATGTCTATTTAAATACTGAAGTTTCACAATTTGTTTTATGTTTATTGAAATACTGAAGTTTTACAGTTTGTTTTATGTTTATTGAAATACTGAAGTTTTACTGTTTGTTTTATGTTTATTGAAATACTGAAGTTTTGCAGTTTGTTTTATGTTTATTAAAATCCAGTTGTTGAACAGTTCGTTTTATGGTATTAAAATCCAGTAGTTCTACACTTTGTTTTGACAGTTTTCTAGTCTTATTTAAACCACAGATTTTTGTGGGCATTACGTGAATCTCTCCTGCCTGCTTTCTTTATAATTGTTCGTGACGTCAAATGATGTGCTGTATTCGAGCATCATTTAAATTTTTGGATCAAATTTCCCTGCCCCTTTCAGGGCTAGTTTCTACAAGCCTTAAGTACCTCCATTAACTCTTTTATTCGCGGTCGAGCTCGTCCATTATACGCTTTACGGGGGGTGTTATGCGTGTACTGCTGCCATTCAATACTTCAGGCTTTCCCTTCACTCAACCCAAGTGCCTTCGTCATTACTGCTTACTCGTAAGAGGAGACTTTAGAATGCATCTACGGCAGCCTGTCTACAGAGTCTAATGCCTTAGTAAAACCTCACTGCCAACTCGCAGAATGCATCTACGGTAGCCTATCTACTGAGTCTCAAACCTTAGTAAAATCTTACTACCAACTCGTGGAACGCATCTACGGTAGCTTATCTACAGAGTCTAATACCTTAGTAAAACCTTACTACCAACTCGTAGAACACATCTACGGTAGCCTATCTACAGAGTCTAATACCTTAGTAAAACCTCACTGCCTACTCGTAAGAGGAAACTTTAGAACGCATCTACGGTAGCTTGTCTATAGAGTCTAACACAGTGGTTCGTAACCTTGTTGGAGGTACTGAACCTCACAAGTTCCATACATGCATTCATCAAATCCTTCGTAGTTAGAAAAATACATCTGTTTTATTTCTTCAAATTCAAAACATGTGTGTATAAAGATATACTGTATTAGTGCACAAATTGTACCATGCCGAACCCAGGTTAAGAATTACTGGTCTAATATCTTAGTATCATCTTATTGCCTACTCGTGAGAGGAGACTTTAGAATGCATCTACGGTGGCTTATCTACAAAGCCTAATACCTCAGTAAAACCTGCATCTTCCGTCTCCCCGTTGAACACAAGGCTGAACACCTTCATCAATGTCCGTTGCTGAAAGTCTGTATAACTCTACGGGGAGCCTCAGCCGTAATTCACGAGTGTTTCATTTCAGCGTTACATTAAAGGCGGAAATAATTATCCCAGAGGGCTTTAATTGCTATTTATGGGATGATTCGGTGGCTCTTTAATTCTCTTGCGGCCCTTAAGTAGTAATTAATCTTACGTTGTTCATTTTTCTGCTTGTTTTTTTTATTTCGTGCGTGTATTTGCGGACAGGATGTGAAAGTTGGTGTAACGACGTTTAATGCCTCAAAACAGGTGTCGGCTCGTTAAATTTTAAACGACAGATTGGTGTACTGAGCCTTGTTTGCCAGAAGAATAAACTAACAGGCTGTATTTTTCATGTACAGTTGCTCCCTTCTTTGAGGAGTGTTTGTAAAGTTGAAGGATGTGAGAAGAGTGTATGTAGAGTTGAAGAATGTGAGAAGAGTGTCTGTACAGTTGAAGAATGTGAGAAGAGTGTCTGTACAGTTGAAGAATGGGAGAAGAGTGTCTGTACAGTTGAAGAATGTGAGAAGAGTGTCTGTACAGTTGAAGAATGGGAGAAGAGTGTCTGTACAGTTGAAGAATGTGAGANGACTATTGCCTATCGCATCGTGGAGGCTATTGCTAATTGCATCATGCAAATTATTGCCTACTGCATCGTGGAAACTATTGCCAGTTACATCGAGAAGGCTATTGCCTATTGAATCGTGAAGAATATGGCCTACTGCATCGTGGAGGCTATTTCTGTTTCCACCGTCCAGGCTATGAATCGCAGCTCTAGCAGGTCGTTGCTAGACTACCGTACAGATGGTGAAGTGTATCACTTAGCTAGTTATTACTGTTTTGCTCCGTTGCAGGTAGTGACTGTTGCATTGTGTGAAGTGTTGCTTGTTGCACATCCTGAACTTTAACATGGCCAAAACATGGAACTCTTGGTGTACGATATGTTCTGTTTAGAGTGTGAGGAGAGAATAAAATAGAATGGAGTAGAATTGAATAGAATAGAAGAGTATAAATTTTAAAAATAAAGAAATAAATAGAATTAAATGAAATAGAATTGAATAGAATTAAATAGAACAGATTTGATAGAATTGAATATACTGACAAGAATCAACTGAGTAGCCCATAGTAGTAATACGAATCCAATTACAATAATAAAAATGGTTTTAACGAGTAAATATCAATACTAATAAATAAAATGATATAAATTATAATCATAAACCAATAATATTAAATAAACTTTTGTAGTGATAGAACTAATATCAGTTGAGTTGTACATTGTATAATAATACAAAGTAGTTGGTTGTTGCGTGTGTCTATGACGCTCACAAGGACGCTCAATGACCGTATCTGTGATACGAGTTTCACCAGTGCACAAGTACAAGAATATTTTAATGGCGGGTGCTGTTGGGATGGATATATTTGTTGGGCATCCACACCTGCAAGATTTATTTGAGCAAAATATCCAATCCCGTCATTGTGACGGGCCCTGTACGCGAATACCAGTACTAATACTAACAGGAAAGATACTGATATTTTTAATACTAACAGTAATGATGTTAATATTCTCATACTAATAGTGACGATAATAATAATTGTAACGGCATTCAGGCATCATGCACGACGACGAGCGGACCAGCAGACGGCAACACCGCGAGCAGCAGCTGCGAGAGGTTCGAGCCGTGCGTGATCGCGCTGGAGGAGCGGCTGCTGCAGACCGCGCCCATCTGGTACCTGCCTGACCTACACCGCCTCGGCGCCGTGCATCTCCTCCAGGCCCAGCGCGTCGGGGTGGGTGGTGTTATTTTGTTGGGAATCTGCGGCAGTTATGTTCTAGTTATTTTGTTTTTGATTAACTTTTTATGGTACGTGAACACTTTTGTACGGTAAGTCTGCGGGAGTTGTGTTCTAGTTATTTTTGTTTCCTCCAGGCCCAGCGCGTCGGGGTAGGTGTAAATTCATTTCTTTACGTATAGATTTATGTGTGGGACCTGTATTCATTATTTAATTTCAGACTAGCTTGTGAAGGTTTGTGTTCACTTTTTGTTACAGTGATAAACTGATAGTGTCTCGTGTTGTAGCCGTTCATCGTGTTGCAGGCGTTCATTGTCTCGGGTAGCACCGACTAATCGCGCCTCGTGTTGCAGACGTTCATCGTGCGGCAGAGCAGCAAGCCGAGCACGCTGGCGATCACGGTGCGGCTGCCGCCCTGCAAAGGCCCCCACATCGAGCACTACCTCATCGAGGTGCACAACGCTCGCAAGGCCAAGGATGCTGACGAAACTGTCCCCAGTGCTGACCTCAAGGTCTCGTCCCCTGATGTCAGGTACCCGACTGACTTCACCAACTCCGGTACTGTCAAGTCCAGCTCAACGACGTCGTCCACGTCGTCCAGCAACGTCGTGACGTACTCTCTGGAGGCGTCTGATAATAGGTTCGAGAGCGTATCTGCTCTCATCGCCCGATACGCGACGTGCTGGTGAGATTTTTTTTTTGTAGCTTGACGTGTAGCTTAATATTAAGTTTTTGGGGCGTGATGTGTAGCATAATATTAAGTTTTTGGGGCGTGACGTGTAGCATGACATGATTTTAAGTTTTTTTTGTAGCGAGACGTGTTGCATAATATTGAATTTTTGGAGCTGACGTGTTGTGTGATATTGTGTAAGCTTTGTTTACAGGGCGAGGAGACCTCCTCATGGGGAAAAAATTATTGTATCTATTGGATTTAGCACTCCAAAGGGGAAAAAGTGATGTACCGAGCTGAGAGTTAGGTAGGCCTTCTTTTTGTTGAAATAAAATGCTTTTGTTTTGTTAAGGACCATCTATTTTCGGTTCACTGCTGTCCTGTTTTTCAGCACCTACTACTTTCTGCTTTAACTTTTATCTTGTTTCATGAACTTCTTTCTAAGCTAACTGTTTTTATTCACTTTGTACGTTGATTCCGCGTTTCCTTATCTCCATATTAAATCGTGCTTTCATCTTTTCTCTCCTTGAACATCTTTTTTATGGTAAGGGGGGACTGAAACTTTCTTATAATCAATCAATTTTCACGCAGCGACGAATTGCCGGTTCAACTGGAGCTGCCGGCGCGGCTGCAGGAGGCACGGACTAGGAAGGAGCTCCACTCCCTAGCTCTGCTGGGACAAGGTGCGTGGCTTGGAAATGCTTTAGTACTTAGCTGTACTGGGACAATGCTTGGAAATACTTTAGCACCTGGCTGTGCTGGAACAAGGTGCGTTGCTTGGAAATGAATCAGTGTCTAACTTTACAGGGATAACATGAAATTACTAAGAAGGATTTACACTTTATAGTTCTGTGAGGATAAGGTTCGGTTGGTTGGGAAACAATTCCCTCTGAAGCTTTGCTGGGACAAGGCTTACTGCTCGGAAGCAATCCCTGTGCTGGGACAAGGCTTACTGCTCGGAAACAATCCCTGTGCTGGGACAAGGCTCACTGCTTGGAAACAATCCCTCTGCTGGGACAAGNAGGCAATAGCGTTCGTGATGCAATAGGCAATAGCCAGCCAGCTGCAATAGCCCTTACAATGCAATAGGCAATAGTCAGCACTATGCAATAACCCTTAAGATGCAGCAGGCAATATTCTCCACGATCCAACAGCCCCATGGATGCATCAGGCAATATCCTCCCCAATCCATCAAGCAGCATCAAGCACACCCTCGTTCCCTCGCCTGCCGCGCCGCCTGCAGTCACCGCCGCAAAACCGCGCGGTGATTACCCGTCTCGCTCAAAAGAGGCGCTCATAATTCACGTCATGTTCTCATAATTCAGAGCGTGTCCTCATAATTCAGAGCTGACTGCCCCGTGCCTCGGATGAGATGCAAGAGGGAACAGAACACGGCTCTCGCTGGGCCGGGTGGGTGCATCTTGCTGCAACTCTTGGCAGCGTCTTCCATCGGAGTTGTTATGATGCAAGTTAAACTTAATGATGTATCGAAGTGATACCCTATTGTAAAGTGTACCGAAGTAGTGGGTTGGCTAAAAATATCGTTCGTTTTTTAAATGTTCTCTTTCCGTCCTCGTAAAGGTTATTTTTATATTCTTATTTCCCAAATCCTGTATTCGGTACAGCGAGCATGCTTACGTCAGTGAGTAATACGAGTAGATTTCCAAGTAGAGAAGTTCTAACATTTTTGCTAGCATTCGAGCCCTTGAAATAATAGACCGAGCAGAGCACTTCTGACATCTAATGCTTTTTACTTTAAAAAAGGAAGGAAAGCAACATAAACTACCCATACAAATGACATGTATTTGTGTAAGTAACCGTTGTTTTCTTTCCTTTCTGAAGTTAAAAAAAAACAATAGATATCGGTAGCGCTCTACTTGGTCCACTATTTCATTAGCTCGAATGCAAGCAAAAATGTCAGAACTTCTCTACTTGGAGACTTATTGCACACTGACGTAAACAGCTCGTTGTACCGAATACAGGATTTAGAGAATAAGAACATAAAATAATCTTTAGGAGGTCGGACAAATGACGTTCAAAAAACGAACTTCTTGGATAATCCAATAATACTCTTTTATATAGTAGAATTAAAAGGGAGATTTTTTGAAAATCTAATACGTAAAATAAAAAAGAAGAATCAATACAAAAGGGAACATTCTTTAAATTGCACACGTTTCGGAATCTCCGCTTCCATCTTTAGTGCTGTTAAACAGGGTATGGAAGTAGGCCACTGATAAATACGATACATCCAGCAAAAATTTTTCGTAATATTTAGAGAAGTAATCCATGATCAAAGACACAGTATGTAATTTCAAATACCAAAATAGGGCACTGATAAACAAGACTTCCAGCCAAAAGGTTTTGTAGCATTGCGAGAAGTGAACGCTAGGACGAAGAGGAGAATGGCAATCGTGGGAATCGTTATGGCAAATTGACTCTGTAAACAGCGATAGAGAGAGAGAGAGAGAGAGAGAGATAAGCTTGTTATTGAATAAATAGAAGTATTTATAAACCAAGGCTTCATTGGACATATGACGCAAGTAGTAGCATGAATAACGAAGTAAATTAGATCAATGTGTTCGTGCGGTCTAGTTTGTGTGAGCATTTTTACGTGTGTGTGATGCGCACTTGGGATCTTTAGAAGACTGGTACTTATAAAAATTCAATTTCAAACGCTTGAATACAGATGTTGGTTGCACATTGTCAAGTTATAAGAGCAGCAGGAAGATTTATGTAAGAGTATTACCCATCAAAAGCATTTATTGACTGCTACTATTTCAGTTCAACTGAAGACATAGGAGAATTCAAATTTTGTCAGCGCGGAAGGAAAATTCTGGCTCTTTATCCCGAACATCGACTCAACATTAATGAATATTTACTTCAACATAACAAGTCATTTATTAACAATAAAATCCTATAGATGATTATAGGAACATGTTTGTTCTGTGATCGAAATGTTCTGTAAATCCCTAGAAAAACACCACGATTCTAGAAATAAAAACGTTCCGCATCACTTCACGTAAACTACGGAAAAATAAGTATGGTTTACTGAACAGAAATGAGTTTACTTAACGTAAACTACGGAAAAAAGTAGGGTTTACTGAGCAGAAAAAATGTTACTGAGCAGAAATAAGAAACATATAAAGCTAGCCGACCAGCTCCGCTCGATACCGTGGAGGAAAAGGAAGCAGGCGGTGGAAGTGTCAGAGTAGACAGCTTCTGCTGGCAAACTAAAGAGATAACGCCGGCCCTGATGTGTGTGGGGAGGGAGTGGTGGTGGAAAAGTCGTAACGAAATGTGTGTGGGGAGTTGTGGCACGAAGAGAGTGGGAGGAGTAGGGGATAAGTAATGCAGTGTACTGGTGTAAGTCTGCGTACTTGCAACAGTGCAGAAAATGATGGAAATGAATTAATAAAAATGGCTTTTGTACGCCTAATGATAGAGAATGTTAGAAATGATAGAAATTATAGAATAAAAATGGCTTTTGTAAGCATAGAAAATGAAAGAAAATTATAGAATAAAAATGGCCTATGTACGCCTGAAGCAAATAGATAGAATATTGAGAGGCTGTAAGTGGGGGAGTACGTGCAAAAGTTGTTGCAGATGCGAGCAAGATCGCCTGCCTAAATGGGAAAAAAATGATTCGGGGAAAGGTTTGAAAGGAAGATATTAGAGAAAAATGAAAAGAAGTAGAGTTCGCGGAATAATCGAATTAAGGAAAAATATTTCGAAAAACGATATTACAGAGCTAATGGAAAATGTGTCAGATGACTAATAAGTGTAACAGAAGAGAGTGAAAGTAGTCCTATAAGGCGAGGAAAAAAGTTTTAGATACGGTATGATAAAGAGAAAACATGAGAGGGAAATGGCTACGATAGGCTGGTAACGTTTACTGATGAACTGCTAAGGCAAAAATTTCTTTTAGAATTCAATAGGACAATTGAAGGAGAACCTTGAGCATAAGATAAAGAAAAAATAGGGAAAATGCGCCTAACTTATCTCAAACGTAATTCTTATGTGATCATAAAAAGTCCATTTTAAGCGCTGAAAAGCGAGACATTTATAAGCTGCAATTACGCAATATTGTATTGCATCTGTTTTGTGAAGTACTGTACAAATGGCAGTAGGTGACATATGCAGCATTTTGAAATAGAAAGTTACGGAGAATAACTTCTCAATGAATTAAGTGAAGTAATTTGAAAGGATATGTGCTGCGACGCAAGTAAAATGCGAAGATTAGGATTTTTAATCGGTTTCAGCCTCAATTATCACAAAAAAAGACATCCCCTAGAAATGCAAGAAAGAGGCACTGTTTGGTTTGATAATAATGATTCTGAAAGTACTTATATGAAAAGAAAAGTAATTGAAAATTTAAAACTAAAATGATGAAAAATCAGGGAGTGGGGAAACTGTACAAAATATTTGCCTCTATATCCTGTGCATAAAAACTAAAATTTAGATAATTTTGTGGAAAAAACTAAAAGTTGAAGAGGAAATAGGTGCAGAAAAATGAATATCATTGAATCGAAACATAAAAACGTCTCCACTTCAACAAAAGGAAGGCCTATCGAACTTTTAGTTTGAGACCTCACATCTTTCCTCTGAGAATGCTAATTACTATAGATACAGAGATTGTCCCCCATCTGAGGGACTATGTAGAATGTTTGAAAAAAGCAAGGACAGTAGTAAAAAAATCTTGTTGGCTTAACAGAGGTTTAGTGGAAAAGAGCCAAGAAAATCTTTGAAATAAAAGTTACATAAACGTTGCCCTCGACTATTTAAAAAAAACGACATTAATTCAATGGAAGCAATGAATATTGAAAAGTTTTACTGATTGTATGTTACATGAACGTTGCACTAGGCGACCGTAACAAAAAAACCGGCATCGTTACAATGGAAGATAAACTCGGAAAAAATTTCATTGCTTTCCCGGAAATTATTTTAAACATTTTCTACAAAGTATTCGATAATTCGAAGTGAAGCCTCAGGAACAACAATTTCATAGATTAAAAGGATTTGCATTGAAACTCTCAAAGCAAAACATCATGTAAACATTTTGCTGAGCAATACGCTATGAGCATCTGAGCGTATCATGTACGCGTTTTGCTGAGTGATATGCCATGTACACATTTGGCTGAGCAATACGCCATGTACGCATTTTGCTGAGCAATACACCATGTACATCTGAGCGCAACATGTACACATTTTGCTGAGCAATACGCCATGTACGCATTTTGCTGAGCTATACGCCATGTATATTTGGGCGCATCATGTACACATTTTGCGGAGCAAATCGCCATAAATTTCTGATTTGGGGACCGCAGGACAGCGCCCAGCACCTCCATCACCCAGGCAGGACGTACATCAAATTCAGCAATATTCAAGCAATCCAAACTCGCGTCGTAAATCTTGATGGTCGTAAACTTGGACCTGCGCTCGATTTCTATGAAGCTTGTTAGCATTGCAGAGGCTTCTATCCCGAGCTTCAGTAAATAAAAAATATGTATATAATAAAACGTAATTCTAATTCTAAAGTAAATGTAATATAAGTAATGAATATGAAATAAAGTGTAATTCTAATTCTAAAGTAAATACAAAAAACCAAAACACTTTCGTTATGGTTTCTTATAAGCTTATAGGAATAAAGAAAATTAATGAACTGTAAAAAATTAATCCCAGCCTGACAGAGGATGTTTTTTATTAAAAGTCTACGGTAAATACAACCAGTATTTAAATTGCTTTTCAACTGAAGCAAATAGGATTGCCAGCTTGAACAGCTCAGCAATTTAACTGATTACAATTACCTTCAAAATCACTTCCACACGTGACTTGTTCATAAATTTAACAGAGCTTTCATCGCAACGGTAAATAACAAGTAGGTATATGTACATTAATATTTTTTACACGTTAAGTTTTCATGCAAAGGAGAGGCTTTAGCTACTTTCCAGCGCAAATAGACGATGTCTCTCACTTGGTAGCAAAAATTATAAAGATCCAAACTGATCATCGCTGATTACATAGAATGTGACTGATATTTGCAATTCTGCTTGTTAACATTCAACGAAAAATACCTACTCCTCAATGCAACAAAAAATCTTTATATCTTACCTTGTGCTCATGAAACTTGCAAATTTTACTGATACTTTTTCAAGATTATTCATTCAGTGATTCTGCGTTAAGAAACATAGATTTTCGTAAACGGGTTGCCTTACACATAAAAAATTCATACTTTTAGAAAAATTCTTACCTGCAGAAAAATTCTAACACTTAGAAAAAGAACTAGATTACATGCAAAAATGCTGAAAACATCTAAAAATCTCTCAGCATTAGTATTGCAGGCGTGTTAAAAAATGTCGACGTCTAAATTAGCCAACTTTGGTAACTTTGATTGCTCAAATAATAGCTGGCACGAACCCAAATTACAACTACAAACACAGAGCATATTCAATGAGTTACTAAGAAACAAGACTTACCAAAAACAAACTACGGAACGAAATACGAACTCTAAAAATATTTACGGAAATAAAAAATACGACAATGACGATGGGACTACAAGTTATAAAACATAGAACATGCAGTGGATAAAAACACCACACCGAGCAGCAAAAATTGAATTTAAGATCAGGGGCCAATAAAAATAAAAATTTTTACAACTACTCAACAAAGAAAAAAGTATCGAATTCAGTAATGAACATAGTAGCATGCAGTTTAGCTTACCACAACTCTACTAAAGACAACAGAGTTTTAAAGCAAAAATAGAGTTTGAAATTATTCTGAGCTCGTTGAAAAGAAATACCAAGGGCAAACTAACAGAATTTGAAAACATGCTGAGCTCGTTCAACAGAAACATTACAGGCAAAGTACTAGAGTTTGAAAAAGTTCTACCGTCGTTCAACAGAAACGCCAAAAGCAAACCAATCAAATTAAAAAATATTCTTAGCTCGTTTAAAAGAAACACCAATGGAAAACCAACAGAATTGAAAAAAAAATTTGAATTATTTCCAACTGTAACATCGCAGGCAAACCAACAGAATTAGAAAGCATTCTGAAGTTTAAAAGAAACACTAAAATACAAACCAACTGATTTAGAAAACATTCTGAAAACATTCAAAAGAAGCACCAAAAGCAACCCAACAGAATTAGAAAACTTCTGAACTCGCATAAAAGAAACACGAAAGGCAAACAAGTACCTGAGAAGACCCAGAACCATCAGCAACATCGGTCTCACAACTATGAGCGCAACGATTAATCAAGAAGTCAACATCGCTGGTATCACAGCTCGGCGATGTGTGGGACATTTCCTCATGCAACATCGGGCGATGTTGCTTCTGCTGC
This sequence comes from Platorchestia sp. MABIK, assembly GCA_014220935.1. Classification (NCBI taxonomy): domain Eukaryota; kingdom Metazoa; phylum Arthropoda; class Malacostraca; order Amphipoda; family Talitridae; genus Platorchestia; species Platorchestia sp. MABIK. The sequence goes on along the minus strand of JACJUY010016996.1, from coordinate 3,542 downwards.
TGAAAGTTATGCTGATTTACTTTAATGTGCACTTGTTGTCTGTACATGGTCGGCTCGATACAAGGTTCGGAATTCTGTCGCCGATAAACGGGACAATTCCCTCGATACAGAACACGGTGAAAACAATTCTGCTCTTTTGGTGTCAAGTTATTTTGGAGTGACAGAGCATCGTTTTCTTCATTTTTGTGTTTGATGGACATGCTCTTAGCTTCTGAGGAATTAGATCTTAATGCTGGGAAACTATTTGACAAGTTTTCGGGTGAATTTAAATTTTTAGCGATATTGCTCGCATCATTGGCGCAGTTGCTGCTGGAAGTGCTCATGACGAGCTGTGTGGGAGAGTGACCCGTGTTTGTGTGAGCGATACCAGAAGGCGAACTGGAAATGATGGAAGAAGAAGATAAAGCATCAGAGAAATACCCGTCTACTACCAGAAGGTCCCAGTACAAAGCTTCACTACTAAAGCGGTCTTCACTACAGTAGCATGAAGGGCTGTTTTCACTAACGACACCAAGAGAAGCACAGAGACTGGGTTGGTTATTAGCGTTAGCGCAGCACTTTCCGTCGACACAGTTTTTCTCTTTAACGATACTATGACAAGCACAACTAGTATGGTTATTATTAGCGCTGACGAGAGAGGGATTTTCGTGAGAGTGTAAATATTTAATCACCGTACTTTGGTCACGGCGGGCGCGATGACAGGAGTGTCGTAAAATACTGCCGTTTTGGCTGCCGTTGCGACCTTCGAAGATGTTACTGTAGACGCTGCTACTGTTTCTGTAGTTGTTGTTGTTTGTGAGCGAAAGGTCGTCAAGAGACTCGAAGTTTGAGGGAAAATCGAGGGGAAAAACTGTGCGAGAGTCTGCGGTGTTGTTGAAATTCCACTCGCCGCTGGCACTAAAGTTTCTATACCTCCCACACCTGCCGTTAGGCCCGCGGTCTCCTGCTCCAATGGGACGTGAAAAATTGTCGTCGAGTCTTCCTGTTTCTTTTGTTTCTTGGGCTGCTGTTGTTCTTGAAGTTGATGCTGCAGCTGATGATGTTGATCCAGCTGCTGCGGTTGTTTCTCCTGAGCTGCCAGGGGTTGATGCTCCTGGTTCAGCTGAGGTGCTACTTGGAGTTTGAAAGGATCCTCGTCTAAATCCTTGCTCTCGTGGGTTTTGATGAATATGACAGGGATTTCGGTAGACTGACGAGACTTCTGGTCGGGCAGATGAGGTTCCGACGTAACGCTTGCCAAGGGAGATGTCAGTGTCGGCTCCGACACTGTAACTGTTGTTGACGATGTGACTTGGGTAGAAAATGGTATTTCGGGCGTTGGTGGTGGGAGATAAAAGGTGGTGCTGGAGGTGTTGCAGGGTTGGTGAAATGATGACGTCGCTTCGGACTCGACAGGTTTTGCTGAAACAGGGACTTTGATTTCCGGTTTCGGTAGGTAAAACTTTGAGGTCTTGCCTTCCTTCAGAGTATCTTGCGAATAAATGACGGCAGAGTTCGCTGTCTTGGTGTGGCCTGAAGCTAGAACGGTCTCCTGGGACTCTCGTTTGAGCTCCTTTATGGTCGATATCGCAGCCGTGATCGACGACAGCGTCTGGGCAGTAAGTTCGTCGTCGAGGTCCGTGGAATCCGAAATTTTGCAAGTGCGGATAACCTGCGCTGATGGAAGAGTCAGCTTCGTCACACGCGACTGATCCGTCGCAAGAATTGGAAGATTTGGAACCGATCGAGGCAGATCGGATGATTGATCCCTTATTTGCGTGGATGGATCCCGCAGAAGAGGATCGGCTGGATTGCGAGCGCGTGGATTCGATCGATGACTTAGGTTTTGAGGGACAAGATGATCGGCAGGGGGGGCTGGGGGAGACCGGTGGGAGTGGGAGCTCGAGGGGGAGGGGATTGTGGGAGTCAGCCATGCATTCTCTGCCGACACCATGGCTCCTGGGGGAGAAAAAATACGCATTAGGAAATGTCTTGGGACAAAATTACGATAATTTGGGAATAAAAATATCGGCATAAAATTTTGCATAATTTTTCTAGATCCACGGCTCACACACTGACGTTTGGCGCACACAGCCCACACACCAGCGCGTGAGACACACACCCTACACACTGGCGTATGGCGCACACACCTCACACACCAGCGTGTGACGCACACTCCAGATACACTCCAGCGTATGAGGCAAACCCCCTATTACACACGCCCCTCACACAACTCTCCACTTCCGAGCTCTGCAGGAGGCAAATCGAATCGTGCAGCCGCTGCAGGGAAGACGCGATTCCTACTCCACAAATGACTCCATAAAACACGATAAATTCTACAGCAAAAGAGGCGTAATAAATGGTAAGATAAAAAGTGAACCCGTACTTCAGAACAAAGCAGAAATAAAAAACAACGAACTTAGTTTCATGAAGGAAATAAAACAAAGACGTATTTCGTACAACGAAAAAAAAAGAAGTACTGTCTTCATACCATGACAAGAATAAAAGAAATACGACGTACTTCAGAAATAAAATAAATACCGAAACCAACCGAACCGAGTCGTTAATTCTTCTCTTTTTCTGAAAAAGTATGATCACTGAACGTAAAAGGTAAAACGGATTACAGGAACCTTGTCAAAAAATATGAATTAACTCACCGGAAAATAAGGAATGATTTTCAAAATAATGGTTGTAGTGTTTGATAATTAAGCATTTTAACGATCAATGGGGATACAAAACTCAATGAAGTTTCAGAACTTTATGAAATTCGACAATCGAAAGATATACAAAACCAATCACAATGCAGACGACGCACGACAGCTCTAGCGGTCAGCAGATGTTTGGCTCGAAATCTCGACGGTAAAAAAAAAGGGAAAAATACTGCCATTATTATTATTGTTATTTGAGAGTTTAAAACTTTCTAGTTTCATGCAAGGTGATCTCACGAGAGTGACGAGAAGGCACCATTTAGTATGGACTCCTAGTACCAAGTCAATTGCCTTCGAATGCCCCTAATGGATTAACAGTAAAAGCAAGACGTTATGGAATCATCAGAAGCCCAGTCTAAATTTTTCGCCGCCTGCATGCATGTTGTTTTACGAAAAACATGCATGCAGGCGGCGAAAAGGTAGACTGGAAACATGCGTGTTTCTCCGACAAGGCAAAGCATAACTAAGGTCGAAATATCAAAGCACGAAAAACGCAGGGTTACAAAAACTTTCATGACCACCAATTAGGTGGTAAATTTTTAAACAGAGTGCAGGCATTCAATCCTGCATTTTTAGCCTTTCACAGCCTTCTCGAAAATGCAGGATTGACTGCTGCACCCTGTACAAATCTCAGCATCAAAATAATCACTGGAAATTGACACTACAGAGCCGCTTAGGGTCACCCATTGTGCCTTATTTTCTCTCAATGATGTATTCAAATGTACACTCTTTAACGCTCTTCGACTGTACAAACACTTTCCTTATATTCTTCAACTGTACCAACATTCTTCTCACATTCTTCACCTGTACCAATACTTCTCTCACATTTTTCAATGGTACAAGCACTCTTCTCAC